>PVJD01009655.1:0-60528 GCA_004026545.1 Mormoops blainvillei
AACAACATAAACTTACTTAAAAAAATAATGCTTTTGGTGTCATATAATGTTATATAATATAATAAATGATAATAGTTTATTAATGTGAGATCTTGATCATAAGATTTTTCTGGTTTGCTTTTTTGCAAATTCATTTATTAGGTCATCAAAAGTTATACTTTCAGCAACTTCATTTTTGCAACTTGATACAATTGAAAGTGACATTAGTCATTCTTGGCAAATGCAAGAGCTCAAATAATTTTTGATAATTGTTAATTTTGAGAAGGACCTTTCTGCTGGTACAATTGTTACTGGAAATATTAGGTATATATTAGAGGTTGGGACAACATTAGGGTAAATTTTTGGTAAATTATTTCAAAATAGAAATTTGAGTATATCTAGTACATGATCAGCTTCATGTGTGTATCAATTTAATTTTAAATATAAAATTCCTTTGTATGAATAACATTTTAATGTTTCCTCTGGCACTCCCTGTAACTTGTAGAGGCTGAACACGAAATTGAAAGCAGTTTTGTGATTTACATATAATTTAAAATATTTATGTATTCTATTGCTTTATCTTCCATTATAAGAAAAATATTAATTAAATTTTTTTTGTTAATTGGCTTGTCTAAAGCTTCATATGCAAACCATGTCCTTTCGGTTGAATGCAATGATCTTTAAAGTTAGTCTCTGTTTCTAAGCCTGCGGATATTTGCTTTGCAGTGCTGTGACAGTTTTTAAATCCAGAAATTCTAAACTCTGTAAAGAATGCTAGTAACTTTCTGACGGGCTTTATTGCAACGCCCATGTGCACAATGTCATCGCTTGGTGAGCGACTGACAGTTCACTGCCTGAGCGCTCACTGGCAATTCCTGTCCCAGCACTCAGACTGGCGAGTTACGATTTGTGCCAATGCTGCAGAGATAGGCTCTGGGGACAGATGGGCAAGCTGGCCTTCCGTCACGGTCCCCATGCTGCTTCCATGACAAGTCTCTCACTCTTTCGGGGCTGTCACCGTTGCTGCCATCAATGCCTCCATTGCTGCCACCACCGCTGCCACTAAACTGAGCTCAGACATGGGCCCAGCTGTCCCTTCGGCATGCCACCTGCTGTGCCCACAGGCCTGAGCATGAGCATTCGACCCTATCGCTCATGTCTCTCCTCTGCTCACCCGTATACTTTGTTGTCTCATCGGACTTTGCTTACGGAACACAAATTCAAAGATAAAAGTACTAAGAATCCAGGATAGTGGTCATAGCACATTAAACCAAATCCGAGAGGCGGGTGCAGTGGGGCTGCACAGGCTGCACCCCGTGGAGTCAGCCCCGATTCAGGGTGTGCGCGCAGGCCTCAGTGGGGAAGCAGCAGCATCTTCGTAGCGTAAACCTGAAAGCGCTGTAAGTCAGAGATCAGCCCTGTGTTCTGCAAATGGAAACCCAGCCCGTCCCAGTTGTAAAGTAGGGGCACTGTACTGACAAGCAGCTCTGAAAGACTTATTTTCCCAGGGCAGAAAGGAAACTATTACTAAGTAACTCAAGTTACTTATTCCCTGCAACCCCACCCCAAGATCTGGTGACTTACGCCCTAGGAGAGGACAGCTAAGCATAGGGGGTGACCATTGGTAGCAGATTTTCTACTGATACTTAACTGTCATTGTTGCCCTCATCCTCTCATACAGTGCTAGAGGGTGGTGGGAATTGTCGTAAGCCCTTGCCCTGCCAAGGAGAAGAATGGCCCTAGGACAAAGAAACAGTAGATGGGAAAGCAGTCCTGGCCTTATGTCTAGGCAAAAATGACTGGTACTTGATTTGACCCTAGTACGAGTGCTTTCCGCAGGGGAAAAAAATGACATGGGAGTTTTTTCATGATGTGAGTGCGATTTCGCTCGTCATTCAGGATTCCCAAAATAAGACATGTTTGCTTGTTAAGCTGGCACCTTGGAAAGTTTTTATAACCTTATTTTCCCATTACAAAGTCAACTCCACTTTTTAGAGATAGATGTTATTTAGAAAATACAGAGAAGTAAAAATAAGAAATTCCACCTAGCAGGGATAAACCACTGTTGAAATTTTGACATATGCTGTAGTATTCTTTTCGTTTGCTTTTCTATATGTATTTTTTTAAAGTTAACTATAGGAAAGTACAGGGAATAACATGACACTCAGGTACTCCATGCCCTAATTATGTATTTACATTTCGTCATGCTTTCCTCAGGTTATTGTATATAAAATAATTTAAATATTTTTTACAAAGTTCAAGTCCCCTTGGTGCCACACTCAAATCTGTTTTTCTTCTTCTTTCCTTAGAAGCAACTTCTACCATGAATTTATACATATCCTTTCCATACACATTTTTATAGATTTACTACATATATGGATTTTTATTTTGAGAGAAATTAAAAGTTTACTATACTGTACATATTACTTCTAGAACTTGTTTTTGCCACTCAGGGTTTGTCTCTAGGACTTACTTAAGTTGATACATACAGACCTACTTCACTAATTTTAGTTGCGGTTATAGCAGAGCGGAGGTTGGCAAACTATGGTTGTGAGTATATGCAGCCTGTGAGCAAATCTGGCTAAGGATGGCTTTACATTTTTCAAGGCTGTTAAAACAAACAAACAAAAGAAGTCTTTTTAAAGAAGATTTTCTTTATTTTTTAGAGAGAGGAGAAAGGAGGGAGAAAGAGGGGGAGAGAAACATGGATGTGGAAACCAGGCATGCGCCCTGACCAGGAATGGAACCTGTGACCTTTTGGTTTGTGAGATGATGCCCAACCCACAGAGCTACACCAGTCACATCAAAAAAATCTTCAGTATAAACTTAGGTGATCTGTAAAGACTAGAATAGTTACTATCTGGCCCAGGGAAAGTTTGCTGAGCCCTTTTTTATTGTATTCCTTTGTATGAATATAAAACAATCCATTCCCCATTGATGGACATTGGAGCTGCTTCCAGTGTTTCCCTCTTTTTTTTTAAAGCATTAAACTTATTGGGGTAACTGTGGTTAATAACACTATATAAATCTCAGGTATACAACTTTATAATATGACATCTGTATACTCCCTGGCGTGCTGACTCCCCAAAGTCTAGTCTCCTTCTGTCACCACATATGTTTCACTCTTACAAACAGAATTGCTGTGAACATCCTCATGTGTGTCCTCCTCTGCATGTGTGCAAGGGTTTGTCCAGAACAAGTGGAACTGCTGAGTTGAATGTTATATGCATTTGCAGTTTGATCGCCAAATTCCCCTCCACAGTTGCTATACAAATTCAGACTCCAACTGATGGTAAATGAGGTCTGGCTTTTTCCCCCAAACTTCACCTACATTTAATTTTATCGGGTTTTCAATTGTAGCCAGTTTAATGGAGGTGAGTGGCTCATTGCTTTTTTTTATGTCTCCCTGTTTCCTAGTGAGGTTGGCCAGCTTTCCCTAAAACTATTCACCATTCAAGTTTCTGCTTTTGTGACTTGCTTTTCTGTTTAACTCATCCTTCATTCCGCTGGGATTTACCTTTTTATTATTGTATGATTCTTTTTATATTCTGAATTCTAATGTTTTGCCATATGGTTTGTGCTTTTTTTACTCCTCATCTAAGAAACTTTTCCCTACCTTGAAATCATAAAGAGAGACTCCTATATTATGATTGGAAAGCTTTGAGGTTTCACTTTTTGTGTCTAGGTGTTTAACCCATCTGGAATTTGCTTTAGTGCATAGAGAGAAGTATAAAACTGAATTATATCATTTTCTATCTGGAACACCAAAAATTCCAACACCATTTATTGAAGTCCTTCCTTTCCCAACTAGTTTATCATTCATCCATTTATTCAATAAATATGTATTGAAATTCTACTGTGTGCCAGGCACTGTTCTAGTTACTGGAAAACAGTTGGGGGTGGGGGTGGGGGACAGAAAAAAAAGTCTGTCCTCTAGATGCATCCATTCTAGTAGAGGAGACAGACAACAAAGTATATAATGTGTCAGATGGTGATACCATCCATGGAGAAAAATAAAGCCAAGAGGGAGGACAAAGATTGTGGAGGGAGTGTTACTATCATAAATAGAGTGGCCAGGGGAGGTGTCACTTACAAACTGGTAATGTGACATTTAAGCAGAGACTCCAAGAAAGCGAGAGAGTGAGGATGTGGATATATGGAGGAAGAAAGTTCCAGGCAGAGAGAATAAGTGCAAAGGATCTGAGGAGGGAGTGTGCTTGGTGTGCTCAAGAAAACCAGCGAGGAGAACGTGGCTGATGCAGAGGAAGCCGGAAGAGATCAGCAGGAGAGGGAGTCGGGCAGGACATGAGGGACGGTCACCAGGGCCTTGTGGGCCCCGTCAGGACTTCAGCCTTTAGCCTGAATGAGCTGGGGAACACTGTGGGGTTTTGAACAGAAGAGGACATCATCTGACATTTTAAAATATCACCTTGGTTTCTTGCTTGTAAAGTAAGTAAAGCTTCTTGTCATCTCAATTTTTCGGTCGTTGGAGTTGGGGAGGTCTAATGCACCTGCTGCTCTTAGTTCATACGATGGCTGCTTATATGACCCTGTGAAGGGCTGGACCTTCTTAGGGGAAAGGCTCCTGGTGACTATCACCGGCAGAGAAGAGTGAGGATAATAGCAGGTGATAGTAGCTGGGCCGATTAAGTGACCTCAGTGGATAAAGGGAACTGTCATACTTCCCAGAGAATTCTGGATACTTTGATGGGTGCTTTATGATTATAGTTATTTATTCCCAGAATAAATAATTCTGGGAATAAAGTCTGGAGACTGGTAATAAAATAGAACAGGTGCCTGATAGGTAGATATTAGAAGTTCAATTAGCCGAACAAAGAGAAAGGAGTGACAGTTTTAGGTTGATGTCTCTTGAGATCCTAATAGTTTGAACTTGACAGTGTTTTTTAGTGACAGTTTCCCTATCAAGGCAGTTCCTTGTGGTCAGTTTAGATTTCCCCTACTGTCCAGCTCATGGCTTCTTGAAGTTCCTTGATTAAAACACTCATCACATAATAACCAGTTTAATTACGGTTGATTTCTTCCAGACTTCAACTCTGTGAGAACAGGGATTGGGACTGTCTCCTTCACTACTCTGTTCCTAGGCCCACATACAGTATCTGCCAGCGAAGATGAACAATAAGTGTGTGGTGAATGAATGATAAACTGTTTTAGGACACAGAGCTATTTTGTGGGATTCACAGCTGGTTCTGGGTTCCTGCGCTTACTCCGTTGGGGAAGGTGTTATTCACTGCACTTTTCTGTTGGGCCTATTTTGTGGGGTGGCCCCATGGGAATTTTCCCAGCTGTCCCGGTGGCCTCCTGGGTTTCCCTGTTGGTTGAATTACCCCTGACTGGAGTCCCTGGGGAAAGTTGGGTGTAATATCTGGAGCAGCCTCCGCCTGCCTCTATGTGGGTGTGATCTGGAGACCAAGCTTGTCTTAATCTCTGCGTCAGGCTGCTGACAATCAACAAGCTTTCCTCCTAGCAGCTGTTGACAGTGGCCTCCCACACAGCCCACCCGAGCCTTGCCCGGAGACAGCATGACTCCCTCCCGGCGGCTCCAATAATAACAATGCTATATTCTTAGCCAGACTTTGACAGCTTCACTCACGAAGACGTCTTTTACTTGCTTTAGAATGGGAGTCAGAAGAGCACAGAAACACAGAACAGTCTTTGGACATTTATTTGACCATCTCCAAGTTAAGTTTGTTCAGGTTCAAGTTCTCTAATTTCTCCTGCTTGTCTTCTGGCTAATGAGCAGTGGAAAGGGGACAAGCAGAGTGGACGAACAGTGAGAGGCCTGGGTGTCTCTCAGGAGGCCTGGGCACATGGCAGGCGGGCCAGGCGGGCCGCGAGCCCGGGCTCTCTTTCTCCAGGGCTGCCAGGCCGCGGCACAGTTTCTTCCTGTGTGTGCGCGTGAGCACAGCACTGCATCGGGGATGGGGAGGGAATTCACGCCGGCTGAGAGCAGCAGCCTCAGAAAGCACAAGTTAGAAGCACAGGAATGGTTGCTTTCCTTCTAAGAACTTTCTGCTGTCTTCTGCCAAGGCCTCTGCTCTGCAGCGGTGTGGGTGTGCCACCCTGCCCTCCTCAGGTGCCGGGAGGCCCAGGCCCCCAGCGCGGGGATGGGACCGTCCATCACCTGATCTCTGCCAGCCGGGCACATGCAGCCCGCACGCAGCCCACACCCAGGCCTGGGTTTTGCATTGTACAGCCGCCTGAACTGACTGCACTTTTTTCCAGTTCAGGAGAAGCAAACAGGCACTTGTAGAAACCCATACGAATCCTCCCCCATCCGAGGCTGCTGAGCAGCAGAGATAAGAAGTGGGAAGGCGACTTACTAGTCGATGGTCTGATTCCTACGCCCCTGCGTAATTATGGGTTGGCCACACCACCCGTCTCACTTTCTCAATAGCCTTGCCACGTGAAGGAGGCGGAAGCAGCTGTTGAAACCACATGCCCTGGATCTCAGTGGGGCTCCACCTGCCTAGGAGCAAGGCTGTGCTGGTGGATCCCTGGGGAAGTGTTTATTTCTCTCCCTAGTTTTCTTTTCCCCTCCTGGTAGTAATGCCATAATTTTCACCATGGCTAAGATTTCAAGTTGACCTGACCACTCTGCCCAGTAGATACAGGATTACACTATGCCTAGGAATGCCTGAAGTTGTAGTAAGGAAAGTGTCCTCTGAATCCAAGGCATTGTATTTACTTCTACTTTAAGGCTTTTATACTCACATTCTGTAAGGCTGTGTCCCTTAGCGGAGGAATGAAGCCAGCCAGCCATCACACGTGAGCTCTCTGTTCTTAAATAGACTCAAAGCTTTTCAGGTAGGTTGATTTAAAACTAAAACTTGCCTGCCCCTCTGAGAAATTCATCATATCCATCATCAGCCTGTTGATTATGTTACTATTATGCATGGAAACACAGGTGATAGCCCCTAGTGTAGAAACTAAACTAAAATTTTGTATTGGGTAATTGCAGAAAACTTGATTGTAATTCACTAAGAATATATTTTGATGAGTAACAAAACAACATTTGAAAAAGTAGGTCAGGGAGGTTTTAGGGGCTAAAAAAAAACAAAAAAAAAAACCCCACAAGGATCTCTGCAGCTCTCATGATCGGGCTGTCCATCCGCCTCCCACCCCCATACACCTTCCCTGTCTTTCTTGTCCAGGCCTCTGTGACAGCTCAGGAAGGGGCCCCAGGCAGCTCTCCATAAATCCTTCCCTAGGACATCTCCTCTCCGCCTTCTCCCCACACACATCAGCCTCACTAGCACCTCAGCTTCTAATTTTAGCTCCTGTTTTGCACTGTGTGTAGCATCCAAGGAAATATGCAGAATTTAGACAGAAGAGAATTCAGCTTATTTGCTTCCTGATGAATTGACAGGGACTCATGCTTGAGGGCTACAGGCTGATAGTAGAGCAGGGGGCAACAGAATGGCTGTGCCTCGTCTGTGTTAGACAGCAGCCTCTTTTCAGGATACCACGAGCTAGAACCTGTCTGTCCTTTTCCCTCTGTATGACTTCAGAAACCACAGAGCTCACTCCTGGCTTTGTGATATGTCACATAAGAATGCTGATAATGATGCGGGCCGATTCAATAATCTGTTAAGACTAGAAGCTGGAATGACCTGGCTTGTCAAATAGGCAGAGGACCTTTTCCTACATCCTATGTCATGTGGACCATCTGCTTGGGTGTCTCGTTTTTTGTTTGTTTGCTTTTGTTTTTAAAGTTTTATTTATTTATTTTTAGAGAGAGAGGAAGGGAGGAGGAGAAACATCAATGTGTGGTTGCCTCTCACGTGCTTCCTACTGGGGACCTGGCCTGCAACCCAAGCATGAGCCCTGACTGGGAATCAAACTGGCGACCCTTTCCTTTGCAGTCTGGCACTCAATCCACTGAGCCATAGCAGCCAAGGCTGCTTGGGTATCTTAAAGGAAGGAGCAAAACTTTGGTTTTGCTCCTCAGATCAGTCCTTCTCAAAGTGTGGTAGCATCAGCATCATCTGGCAGCTCACTAGGAATTCGGAGTCTTGGGATCCAGGCTCTGCATCTAATGAACCTCAACCTCTGGGGGCGTGGGGGGACAGGAATCTGTATTTTAACATGTTGTCTAGGCAACTCTTATATATGTTAAAGTTTGAAAATCACTGAGCTATACGATCTCACAAAGTCTCTCCAGTCCCACTAAAAGTTGTTTAGTTCTCATAGCTTTTTCTGTGTTGTCTCAGGTGAGGTTGCTGCAAACTTCATTATGCAAAAAAAAACAAACTAACCCTTGTGTGAAATAGAACACACAGAAAATTGCAGAGATGACATAGATAAAGGGAACCCTGTCAAGCTAAATAAATTATAATAAAAAATACCCGTGTCCTTTACACCCAGGTCAAGAAATAGACCCTTTCCAGCACCCTAGAAGCCCCCTTTCCAATGGAATTCCAACCCCCCGCCCCACCCCAAAGAGAACCACTCTCCTGACTTCTGTGGTTATTACTTTCTTTTTTTCCTTTTTTTCTTTTTTTTGGTATATTTTATTGAGTATGCTATTATGGTTGTCCCATTCCCCCCACCCCCTTTATCCCCTCTGCCCTGTCCCACCATCCCCACACCTTACACTTTCTTTCCTTTATATTACTTACCTAAAGCTGCATCCCTAATAGCATAGGGTAGTCTTGCCTGATATTGGCCTTTATCTAAATGGAATCACAAAATACACATTTCTTTCGCTCAATGTTTTGTCTGTGAGATTTCATTACGTTTTCATTATAGCAAGTCTTGCCCTTTGTAGAGCCACCATGCCCTCTCATTGTTTGGATCTCCACCTAAGAGTAGCAGCACAGCCTTTCCTTTAAAGTTACAGCAGATTAAAATTAACTTGGTTAGTGAGAAGTTCGCGGTGATCCTTGAGCAAACGGATTCCCAGGATGTTGCCGAATGAATGGAGACTGGGAATCACTGCTCTAGGGCTCCATCTGTGTCTTCTCTGTGCCAGGAATGGTACTGAGGAGGCGGTCAGGAGGCTCTTCAGGAGGTGGTGCCCTGATCAAAGAAATGCTCCAAGCTATGAGCTCCCAGGGGATTTTGAATGTCAAAATCCAACAGCCAACCAGTGCGTAGCATTGGGTCAGGTATGGGATGACCCAGGGGTGTTTCAAGGCAACACATGGCTGTCTTCATGTTAGTTCCATTCAGATTTTTTGATCCATTACACAAGCAACAACTGTGCAGAAGGTACATGATAGGAACTATAGAAGAGATGGGACCTCTGAGGCACAGTTACTGTCAGCCTTTCCCTGTAGACTCTTGCTTCTTACAGAGATTAAGAGCATGGCCTTTTGAGTCAGACCAGCCTGGGTTCTGGTCCTGGTTCTGCTCCTTGACTTTAAGCTATGTGACCTTAAGCTCATAACCACCTTAAAAATGGAGATTATAATACATCATGGGGCTATTTTGATGATTAAGAAAGAAATGCTTGAAAAATGCTTAGCATAGCAGCTGCCTAACAATAATCCCAGCTAATAATGAATGCTTCCAAAGTGCCAGGCTCTGCAGTCCTATATGATTAGTTCCACTGTTACCCTCAACTTCAGATGAAGAAACCGAGGCACAGAGAGGTTAAGAAATTTGCCCAGGATCCCATGGTTAGCATGTGGTAGAAGCAATCTAAGACTAGAGTCTTTGCTGTTAACCACTCTGTTCATGGCTCAGTAACCATTAGCTATTTTTATCATCATCTTAATGCCTAGGTTTTGGTATTCTTAACCTATTTCTTTCATCACCTGTTTCAAACCTCTCATATGGCTCCTAGCACAGCTGGGGTTTTATCTGCAGCCTGCCTGGGTCAGCCTGATGAAATAAATGAGACTGGCCTTGAACTTGAAAATAATGCCTGTTCTTGTTATAGGATCCTTGTTTGGGGTTGTCCCTCACAACAGAAGCTGGTGACGACAATGGTAGTCATGTTAGATACATACCAGAGGGTCTCAGCTGTCACTTTATAAAGCACTACTTTGCCCCAGTGCCTCAATGTGTTGGGATTCTGTACCAGCAAGCAGTACAAATGGTCAAGGGTTTGGAGGGATGGCTTAAAAGGGCTGGCAGTAATTTGGTAGTGGCATATTAGTGACTCTAACTTTCAACAAGATATGGAAATTGACAGTTGCCCCTGCCCACAAGTGGTCAGAGCAAAAGCAACCTACAGAAAGGGATGAGCTGGACAGAATGTTTTTCTTCTATCGATTACAAAGGCTTAGTGTCCTGGAATAGAATATTGAGAGGCAACTAGGGACACTGTGCTTTCCTGGGCAGTGGCACTGGCAGCTCGAGACAGGGAGTGGACTTCCTCCCTTCTTTTCCCATAGTTTTGTGATAAGGATATTATATCTTTATTCTCACATTTCTAAAGGTTTTTCCCAGTATGATAGGCAGAATCATGACCCTCAAAGATATCCACATCCCTTGGAACCTGTTTATATAGGTGGAACCCACAAGAGGGAGGTGGGAGAGTTAGTTTCAGAGAGATACAGTGTGAGGAAGAGTCAATCAGCCATTGCTGACATTGAAGATGAAGGGGGAGGACTGTGAGTTAAGAAATGTGCATGCCACTAGAAGCTGGAAAAGGCAGGGAAGTGGGTTGTCCCCTAGAGCTTCCAGAAAGGAGCACAGGCCTACCGACACCTTGATTTTAGCCCAGTGAGATCTGTTGTCAGCCTTTTGACCTACAGAGTTGTAAGATCATTTATGCCACTCAAAGTCACTTAAGTTTGTGGTAATGTGTTACAGAAGCCATCAACAACGAATAATGTACAGTTTAACCCATATGGCAAGAACATAATTTGGAAAATCAAATAGATTGAGGGGGTGCTTTCAAAATTTTTTTCTCCCAGCCCTGGCGTCTATATCCCAAGTTCATGAGACTTGTGAGCCCAGACGTATGGGGTGGCGTGTCATGAATGGTAGTAACAGTCAAGTTTCTCTATTTCTTAAGCCATCTTTAATGCTACCTGTCAGTTGATGTTGCCCCTGGTTGACAGAAAGAGGCGAATGGAGACCACTTTCCTTCATGCTGTTACCACCCCTGAGCCTCTGCAGCCAGAGAAGCTTCAGAAGAAAGCCGTAGGAGGACCGCTTTTCAAGGCCAGCCTGAGTGGGCATGCTAGCCTTCTGTGGTTCTCTGGAGTTATCTTAACCAGTCCTGCACAAGGGACCATCAATCATGACCTGGACAGTGGAACCTGCTAGTCCCCTTCTAGCTCCAGCCCCTGCTTAGAGAAGCGAGTTTACTCCCTGTGCTGAGTCACCTCTCCGACTGCAAAGTGGGGCAGCAGAGCGGGAGGCAGAACAAACCAACTTCATCACGTGCAAAAGATGCAGCAAGTCCTGGAACAAAGAAGTGACATCACCAAGTGCTCTAAGTGTTCCTGTCTTATTATAGATTAATGTAAAGGCGGATAATTCCAAATGGCCGATTGGAAAAAAATAAATCTTATTATATATTTTTATAAACTGTATACTTAGCATTTTAAAAGGAAAACAAAACTTTCAGCAAGTACAAAGAAAATCAAGTTTTAAATAAGAAGTCTGTAAGGCCATTTCAGGGGTGCACAGGCAGTTCACAGAAGAGCTTCTTTTACAGCTCGGCTTAGTTACTCAGGGCCCGGGGTGAGAAGCAGTGACTTTCCGCTTTAGGCCAGGCAAAGTGAACAAGAACATTCCCAGGACAGAGAATGTTTTCTATTCCAGACCAGGCTGTTAGGCCAGAGGCTCCTCGGACCGCTGACCCTAACCTCTTCAGCCAAGCTTCCCAATCCCTTTGGACCAGAGGTCACATCTCCTTCACCTTCCTACAGGGTAGTAAGTGCTCCTGCAGCTCTCACATAGGGCGTGGGGTCGTATGGGTGACGAAACCAGGTTGACGAGCCAGTTTACCTATGTTGGGACCCATGGGTCCTACAGGCTGGGGTGAGAGATCACCTGCAGAAAGGAGGTCTATGATTTTGTCCAAGCGCAACAGTGACCACTGCCACTTTCCCCTAAGAGCAGCTGCCACCAAGACCCAGTCTTCTCTTCCTGCTTTAGACAGGCTGACAGAGGCTTCCCGGAAGAGGACTGAGCAGGCAGGGATGCTAATGAGCAGGAAGGTACCCATAACCTTGCCTGAGATCCTAGTCAGTTGTCTGTATCAACACGGATTGAATTCAGTTCTACATGGGCTTGAGTGTGCCGGGACTGCAGGAAGCGCAGTACTGGGACCCTGTGGAATCCCTAACCTATAGGTAAGAGAGGCTCCCACCTACAGGGAGCCTTGGCTCAAGCCACTTCCCCATCTCCCAGAAGAAAGGAGGGAACTCTCTTGGTGGTGAGTCTTCTTGTTTATCTAGGGACAGCACAAGACAGAGTCATGTCACTGTCTTCCTCCTCCTCGTGCCAGCCCTGGACCTTTAACTGGGCGCTGAAATCACAGCGCGGCCGGGCCTGCCATCTACGGACCATCCGCTGAGCTCCTGGCTGCCCACCTCGTTCTGGCCAAAATATTTTATCCTACAACTAGCAGTCCAAGAGCTAATTTCCCCATCTTTATAAGTGCCAGACTCTTGACACTTACCCTTTTTTGCTTTTAACTCTTTTATTGATCTCAAATTCCAGTCGAAATCTAACAAGAAAGGCAGAGTCGCTAGCAGCTCTGGTGAATTCTCTGTTTGTTGCTCCCGTTCGATGGGAGTTGGGGATTACCTGCTACAAATATCCTCGCCACTTCAATGGCCATTTACTCAGTTAGGCGAGTGCAGACCTATGTCTGAACCTCCAGGGTTTATCCACTTGGAAATCTGTTTTCGTAAGACAGCAGAGCTCGGCCCAGAGCCAGCAGCAGCGGGGACGCAGGGAGCTGCAGGGTCAGGTTCCGGGAAAGCCTCGGGCGGTTGCTGCAGATACAGCTGAGGCAGCCTGGCTGCTGTTCGCTGGACGGGCAGCGCCTGGGGAGACGCTCCCCTATAAAAAGCTCAGAGGTCAGTCTGGGGCTGCGCCTTCCTTCCCCTGGCCACGCTTAGATTTAGCACCATACTGGTGTGGACAATGCAGCTTTTCTAAAACCAGGAGTGTAGAAATGGGTGGGCGCCTGGACTCCTAACCCTCCCCACCCATCTGGGCTCAAATCCTGCTTAATCACCACTTGACTTTAGGCTCCCTGACGCCCCCACCCCCAACTCCCTGCCCAGGTTTCCTCATCTGTAAACTGAGGATTTTACTGTCTCCCTTGAGGATCGCTATGGGGTGCAAGTGAGGCAAGTCATAAGTGTTCAGTCACTGGCACCTCGCTGGTAGTCGTCCCCATCATCATCATCACAGCCCAATAGTGTAAGCTGGTAGGGTGGGCCTGGTATAGCCCTGAGCCCGCTGACCCAGCGGCAAGCCCCTCAGAGCCAGCCTCCGGGCTCTTTACAGGCTGAGGCCCCCCCTGCCTTGTTTCAAGCAGCACTTAATTGGAAAGCACTGCCCAAGCATTCACTTCCTTGTGTCGCCGTTGGAGCCCGGTCCCCAGAAGGCCATTGCACTCAGCTGACGGCGGTAGCTAAAGCAGTTGTGAGAGCGGTGCTGACTTCAGCGTGCTGAGTCATGCTGCAGGGCCCGCCTGCGCGCCAGGCACCCAGACACAGGGCAGGCAGGGCCGACCGCGGTGCACTGAATAGTTTTCAAGGGGATTTTAGTGACCGTGGCCGTTTAATGCGTCTGACTGAAGGAAGGGTGTGGTGGGTGTTAACATTTATTAAACACTCTATCAACCATCTGACCCCTACGAGCGCGGGCTTTGATTTTCTTGCGCCCCACCCACACTACCCAGTGGGGACTCCCTCCTTTCAAATGGCCCCCAACACCTTGCTTAGCGGGTCCTCGGGAGCAGTCTCCAAACCACCCCCACCCCTGCAGACAGTGGGAGGTGGCTGCGAAGGGAAAACCACTGGTGTGGTCCCCCAGTAGGGGAACAATTCGCCCTCCCCCTCCCCTCCCCCACCCCGCGAACACATTCAAGGTGGGGTTATGGGAACTAAAATAGAAAGCATTTATTTCTGCCTGAGGTTGAGTGAGGCGGCACAAAAGGAAGTGACTTGCAATAGGACTATGCCATGAGATCTGTTTTCCACAGTTGCTATGGATATTTGGTTGTTTCTGTTACTACCACCGTCTGTTTGGACCTAGGAAATGAGGATGCCTCTAAAACATGCTTTGTCATTGGCCCTGTTTTAAAATTTTGGGAGAGTGAGGTTAAAGTGAAGTGGTTTCTTTCTTGAAAGTACTCCAATGTTCCCTCTGAAATTATTGGAAAATAAAAAGCAACTTTGCAGCTATCAAATTTCCAAAGGTTAGCAGGAAAGTGAGAAAAAAAGTTGTTTTTTTTAATAACCTGTATTTTTCCTGATTTGAGGTTGGCTTTTGATTTCATTTCCTGAGTGAATACATTTTGGGTTTATTTAAAGAACCAGTCAAATAATGAAAAAGGGATCCAAATGGATGTATACATTTCTTCAGAGAGACTGACATTGGTCTGCGTTATTGATAAATAATCAGGAAATGCTGTTTTCTTTACCAGCAAGAATTTTTTAAGCCTTTATTGGCTCTGAAATGTCACAAGGTATTCCCGAGTGTTCTGCTTCTTTTGCTGTTGTAACCTTGGGCAAATACCTGTCCTAAGAAAGTGGAAGGGAGAAGAGGTTGTGAGGAGCCACCTGGACTATCCCCCTGCTTCACTTACAGCCACAATTGTACTTTCTGCTGATGGGCGAGACCATGGGAAATTGAGATTCCAGAATATTTTTGATAATTTGTTCCACTGTTTGCACCCCTTCTTTACCCAAACTTTCCCTCACTGCTTATGAGTGTAAGCCAAATGCCTCACTCTTCAATGAAAGGCAAACAGTTGTTTCCCAGGGAATAAATAACATCCCTAAAATACAGGCCTAAGGGTGTATTCAGATCCTCCCACAGTCGCCTCTCCCAGACTGATTCTCATTTTCGAGCTTTTAGAGGGTATATACTTACTCTCTACCTGGAGACCCTGTGCTCGGCAGAGCCCCAGGCCCATCACATGCACTGGGTCACTAGCTGTTGCTGCTTTTCCCTTGACAAACCCCTAACCAGGGTCCTTGCACACCACCCCCTTGCTCCAGAAAATATGAGCAAAATACCCATCCTGCTTGAATTCTTCCTCTTCTAGGTGTTTCAGCAGAATGGCTGGGGAACAGCACATGAAGAGTCATAATATATAATTTCAGAGGGCAGAAATTCTGGGAACACACATTTTTATCAAAGCTGAGTTATCCCGTTTCTATGCAAGGCCCCCCCAGCTACATGACACTGCATCTGTTGGTCCTTCTATAGCATGGAAGAAATGTGAGGTATTTGCTTCTGTAAGCACAGTTAATGCCAGAAGTCATCAGTGGAGTGGAAGCTGTGTGTGAGTCACCCTGAGCAATTTATTCTCAGTGTTGACATTTCCCTAACTTTGCATCCATTATTGAAGGGCTCAGGCTGTTCAGGGACTTTTTCCCATGCAACCATTTACATTTACTTGTTGGACTTTGCATTAAGGCTTATGATTTTGGACATTTACTGAATTTTTAAAAGGAAATTAGCACCCTTTTTGTATATAACTTTAAAATAATTTCTCACCCAAGAATATATTTATTGATATATATGTATTTGGTTTTTGTTTTTTAGGGACAGAGGAAGGGAGAGAAACATCGATGTGAGAGAGAAACATGAAATGGTTGCTTCTTGTATACACCCTGAGTGGGGGTTGAACCTGCAACCTAGTATGTGCCCTGACCGGGGATCGAACCCACAACTTTTTGGTGCGTGAGATGATGCTCCAACCAGTTGACCCACCCGGCCAGGGCTGTGTGTGTGTATGTGTGTGTATACATATATTTTTTAATTTCCAGATTTCAGATGTGTATAATTTATCAATATTTTTTAAATTGTGGCTGAAACATATCACAAAGTGGACATATTTAAAAATAATAGTTCAACCTGTAGATTTAAAACAACTGCACTTCTCATAATTTAGAAATGGTACTTGGAGCAGTAGCCAGCTGCACCTGCTATCGTTAGAAAAAGCTATGGACTTGAAAAAGCTCCCGGCCTTGATCTTCTCTTAGCCTTTTTCTTTGAAATGTGTTTAGCACATAGCTCCTGAAATTATTCTCTGAGGAATATAACTGTTGAAAGTTCCTGTAGATCCTCCCGTCTTACTACTCTCTGGGATTTTAATCATAGAAGTTGGTCCCTTATTTATTTATTTTGGGAGTCAGAGTAATAGGGGAGGGAGAGGTCAGTAAGGGTAGAGACAGGCCTGGTGGTTTTATATTTCCAAATCCAGCACGGCCAACTTTTATTAATACCCCTTCCCCAACTTCTTCACTGGAGCCACCCTTGCTGACTCTTCTCCTCAAAATACAGTAAATACAAACAAAAGCCCTGGCTGGTGTGGATCGGTGGATTGAGTACCTAAAGGTTGCCAGTTTGGTTCCGTCAGGGCATGTACCTGGGTTGTGGGCCAGGTCCCCAGTTGGGGGTGTGTGAGAGGCAACCGATCAATGTTTCTCTCCCTCCTTCTCCCTCCCTTCCCCTCTCTAAAAATAAATACATAAAATCTTTAAAAAAACAAAACAAAATAAAAAAAACCCACCCTGACCCACAACTCACCCACTCATGGCTATTAAGGGACTCTTGCCCTTAATAAATCCCTGGTTCTCGATATCACACACACACACACACACACACACACACACACACGGAATACCTAAAGATATATATATGCATATCATCTATACAGATGGCTGAATTTAACATGATAGGAAAAGTGTGATTCACAGTTAAAGCACAGTCTCTGACATAGGGGAGGGATGATGAGATTGTTCAGAATCTAGTCTGCGTTTGTTTCTGTGCAGCACATAGAACCTTTCCTGAGTCACTTAGGTGTATCTCACAGTCTCTGTTTTTATGATTATAATTGGTCACGGGTGAGAAAACCTGTCTCAGGGCCCATGTTTGTCCAGGGTGTGACATGGACATTCCTGATGCTCATGGACATAAGGACTCTGGACGCCCAGAGCGCCCGTTATCTGCCAGAGCCCGACTGGCATCTCTGCTCACTTTTGTATCTGCTCAGACTGGAGTGCGTGACCTCGTTCTATAAATACCAGCCTTGTTAACTAAGAACTGCTGTGGGCTGGTGGCCACTACAAATCCCCCAGATGCACAAGGCAGGCAGTCCCATCCTGGGGGGGAGGTTTGCTCAACCCTCCCTCTGGGAGAGGGAGTGGAGGCACGGGGTGGGACCTAGAGCTGCCATCACTCACCCTTTCTTTCTACAAATGCATGAGGCCCTGGATGAGGGTTTAGGGGTATACAAAGATGAATGAAACTCAGTCCCAGCTCTCAAGGAGCTTACAGTGTGGTATAATAGACGAGATATGCACAGATAATGATAAAACAAGAAAGAAAGAAAAACCATGGCGGGAGGAGTGAGAACAGCGGCAAGCTCTCTTCCAAGTGGGGACATTGGCAGGCTTTGTGGAGGATGTGCATTTGAGCTAAGATGGAAGATTAGGCAGGATTTGAACATAGGAAAATAGGTGTGCTGTTTAGAAAAATATTACTTTGCAATTAAGTCAGCCAGAGAAAGACAAATACCATATGATTTCACTTATATGGGGAATCTAAAGAACAATATAAATGAACAAACAAAACAGAAACTGACCCACAGAAGCAGAGCACAGACATTGTTGCCAGAGAGGAGGGGGTTGGAGGACCGGGTGAGAAAGTGAGGGGATTGAAAAGCACAGATTGGTAGTTACTGAATAGTCAAGGGGATGTAGAGAGAATATAGTCAATGATATTGTAGTAACTATGGTGCCCGTTGAGTTCTGGAAATATCAGGGGGAAGAGTTTATAAAGTATGTGATTTTTCTGACCGCTATGCTGTATACCTGAAACTAATACAAAATAATATTGAATGTAAGCTGTAATTAAAATTAAAATTTAAAAAATGAAAATGCTACTTTGGATCCCTAGCTTATACACTAAGCTAAATTCCCACAATTTAACTAAAATAAAATACAGCCCCCAAAATAGTAGAAAATATAATTGAATGTTTATGTGATCTCGATACAGGGAAGTTTCTATTAAGTGTAAGAGAAAAGAAATTAAATGTAAAAGAAAAGATCGCTTTTGACTATAAGGTGAACTGTCAGAAACATCCCACACAAAATAAAAGAGCAAAGGAGAATGGAGAAACATACATTACTTCTAATAGCAGATAAAGGGTTAATGTCAATATAAAGAGTTTGCATAAAATAAATTAGAAAAATAAATATCCTAATAGAAAAATGGGCAAAAAGCAATAAGCTGTTTACATAAAAAGAAATGTAAGTGGCTTATGAAGTTGAAAATTCCATATGAGTAATAATCAAAGAAGTGTAAATGAAAACAACAAAAATGTGTTTCTCACCTGTTAATGGGAGCGAAGTTCGATTTTTCTTTTTTTTTTTTTTTATGTTTATTCCCCAGTGTGCAGGAAGGAAAACAGGGAGGAATGGACAGCTCTTTCATTCAGAGCTGCCTTTTAAAACCTGTTGTTTCTTTAAATGTTTTATAAACTTGGTTTAAAAATCTGGTATAGTAACTTCTTGGATTAATACAGAAGCTTAAATTTGTTTTTAGAAAAGTAACACTGGGAAGTTTTGTGTCACAGATCCCTTGGCTTCCTCCCCTACTCCCCATTCCTCAATTCCAGGACTGAAGAGAAGAAGCAGATTCGAACTACCAAGCACTGGCTTAGCTCAGAGGCCCCCACCTGTAACCACTGGCCGTCTGCCTGCAACCAGACCTTTGGAAGGCCTGCCAGCTAAGAGCGAATTTTACATTTTTAAATGATTGAAAAAAAAATCAAAGGAAGAATAAAATTTTGTGCCATGCGAAAAATATATAACATTTAAGTTTTAGTGTCCATAAAGAACATTTTATTGGAATACAACCACGCTCGTTTGTTGGAGACCCAAAAAACCCCAGAATTTTATTAAAAATTGTGTATTCTTACATGTTTAAACTTCAGTGACCTTCAAAGTGCTCTCTATTTGATGCAATACACCTACTGAGACATTTTTTCCCCACTGCTCAAAACAGTTTTTGAACTTGTCGATTTTGATGCCTTTTAGTGCTTCTGCCATTTTTTGTTTCACCTCTTCCACATTAGCAAAACATTTCACTTTGAGGACTTTTTTCATCTGGGGAAACAAGAAAAGTCACTTGTGGGGAGAGCTCAGGTGCATAGAAAGGTTGGGGCATGGGAGTCATGCCATTTTTGGTCAAAAACTAAACACTCAGCGTGGTGCGGGCAGATGTGCTTGTAAATCACCCATCATGAAATAGGCAAACAAGCACATTAAAAAAGTCTTTTAAAAAATTCACTGAAACTCAAAGCAGCCTCTCACAACAATGCCAGCTGGTACACTGATACAGATGGGTTCCTAGAACACTCACCTAGCGGGGGAAGCCTGTGCTACAAGGGACCCAACCTCCAGAAGGTAATCCCAGGTTTTTGGGGTTCACCCCTCATTTATAGACTATGGCTGCTTCTGTGTTTCAACAGCAGAGTTGAGTCGTTCCAATGGCAGGGGAGGAAAACATTTTCTTCGACCCTCTTAGTGTCCCTGGCTAGGTCTCAAAATTAAACCAACAAAGACATTAACCTGAGAAAAACATACAAATTTTATTGAATTTGTACATGTACAGTGGAGCCTTCCCAAGAGAACGAAGACCTGAAATGTCCAGAGCAGGAAGCTTTTATAACCGTTAGGCAAAGAACAATACATTTGTGAAGAATTAACAGGACAAAGAGGTTGGCCTAGTGGCAGTAAATGGTGAAGAAGTACCTGGGCAGATAAGAACTAGTTTAATAAGGTTTGCGTTACCCAGCATTCCCAACCTCACATTTTCTGCCAGGGAATAAGAATATCTGCTTTCCTTCTGGTACAGGGAGGCACCTTTCACATGGGAGGTTTATGATGTTTCAGGGAAGAAGGACAAGTGGGGAGAATCCAAGTGGTCTTCTTGCTTATGCCATTTTAAAAAGTTCCCTCAGCTTAAGATATTTAATATGTCAAGGTGCCATATTTTGGGGCAGCATGTCCTGAACCCCATTATGACAGAGACTGCATGGCCCACAAAGCCCAAAACATTTATCGTTTGGCCTTTTATAGGAAAAGTTTGCTGATCCCTGGCCTAGAATAATAGATATGGCATCTTCAAGGAATTTTAATTCTACGAGTACAAATTCAATTCTTTTTCACTTGACATTTTGATCCTCTCCTCCTTTTTCCCCTAAGGTGTCATCTGTTCCAAAGAAAGCACTAAAAAATGTGGCGTGATTTGGACTGGAGGTTATGAAATAAGAATATCTCATCTTTAAGAAAGTTGGTACTAATGGTTATTAAATATTGTCTTGTTAACTTTATAATTCAAAAAAAGACAAGAGACTTTTTTATGTTTTTAGAGTTCAGATGTTACATCTAAAACTGAAATAACAGTAGGAAGAGAAACAAACTTTCTTCTCTATTTAGGTTCTTTAAACTTTATATTTGATTTAGAAGTATCAAAATGTACATCCTACAGTGAGTGATAATTTTGTGAAATTTGAATATGCTGATGATGTACATTTTTAGCCACTTAGCCCTTATCAAGGGGAAAATGCAGTTTAGTTATAAAAATTTGAGCAGAAATAGTTAATTTTTTTTGATGATGATGATTCACATGCAGTAATTCTTCGAGTTAGTTGTTGATATGCTCCAGCATGTGCGTAGTGTTGGTCCCACTATGAGATGAGGACATGAACTAGGTTTTCCTTTTTCACACCTGCACAGCTAGCACTCACACACCCAGCATGTCGCCTGGCACATACAGTTGACACATATTTTGTGAATGATTGTGGCTTGTCCATTGTTCCAAAGATATCAAAAATGTAAATTCCATTTGTTTTTGTATATATAGGAATTTTATATATACAAAAGTGTATATACTTTATACACTTTAAAGTATACACTTTAGTGTATGAAAACATACACTAAATTATTTTGGGTTCAATGAAGGCTAGGTATACTGTTTTTCAATATATCAGTATTTTATTAATAATAACTTCCATTTTCACAGAAGCTCATTAATATTATATCACTCAACTGAGAAGCTACAATGAGAGAGATCTCTAATATTATTCCAATTGAGAATATTCTTTTGCTGTTCTGAGCAAGTTAGAACAACATTGATTTTCAAACAATATGTATTTTTCTGATTGAAAAAGTAATACTTATTCATAAGAAATTACTGGGCTATAGAAATATAAAGTCAATTATAATTTCACCCGTGGAGATAACCTCTGAGCTTTGGCTGTTTTTCTTCAGATTTTTTTCTATGCCTACGAACAAAAACAAATGTCAAAATGTATAATAATTATTCTTTTACTAAAATGTAGTATGCTATACGTACTGCTTTGAAATTTGTTTTTATTCTCTCGAAAACATGTTTCCATGTTAATGCCTAAAGATCTACTTTATTATTTTTAGTGACTGAACACCTTCCATTATGTGACTTCATTGTCTGTACACCGCCACCTTCCTGCCGGCAAACGTTTGTATTATAATTATTATTTTTAAAGTGCTTTAAGGGCCATGGCATCTTAATGACAAACAACTGCTTTAAAAAAAAAAACCCTGAGGGTACTATCAAGACACACACACACACACACACACACACACACACACACACAGAGCGAGAGAGGGGGAGAGAGAGAGAGAGAGAGAGAGAAAGTGGAGTAAAACCAGTGGGGATGTTTTTGTTTAAGCAATGCTACACCTTGGTGTACCCTGGGAATTTCTGGCCAGAACCTCGTGGACAGCTTGGCATAGCTGATGTAATGACAGTGTAAGCATGTCAGTGATGCAGGTATATAAAGTTGCAAACAAAAGGCTTTGTTTTAACAGCATAGCCGCTTTAGAGACAGATCACGTTGGAGCTCTGTAGAGTTTTCAGGTTTAGAGAGGGAGCCAGAAGCTTTGTTGGGATCTAATTTACCACCAAGGAAACAGCCCCCTGGGCTGGGGCTTCCCTTTCACTCTCTTTGTGCTGAACTTTTCAATGGGTAGCCCTGAAATCTTTCATTGCTTCATACCTGAAGGAAGAGTTGTTTTGCAAATGGTTGAATGAATCAAGATTGATCATTTGGATGGGCTTCCAGACAAGACCAGTGTTAAGATTTACTGGATTTGAGACATGTCTTGCAACTCTACCAGTGTGATTAGAAAGGCAGCTGGAGGGTCCCTTGGGGAAATGCCACTCCTAAGAGCTCCCTGTGCTCAACTAGGAGATCAGACAAATGCCGCTTAGCATTTGCCCCAAGCAAAGTAAGATCTTCACTCACCACCTGGGTGACTCTAGCCAGGCTTCTGCCAATTTACCCCTTTCCAGGTGAGCATAAAAAGCAGGAAGTTTGCTTAGTGCTTGGGGACCTATGAGTGTCATTAGCTTTGTTGAATTTGGATTCCTTTATGGAAATGTTCTGATGTGACTGTTGCATCATTTAGAGTTGCATATTAGTGGGATGAATGCTGCAGAGGAAAGTTCAGAATCATTAAAAAAATAAATCAGTGTGGCTTTTTTCTCCAAGAAAACACCAAATGGCAAATTATGCCAGTGCTGCTGGGGTCCCAGAGGTCCTGGAGACCATGGTGGAGTGGGGCAGGGGCTGAAATGGGAGGCTTTGGCAGTGGTGTCTGAGGACAGGGGTTCAAGCAGGGGAGGTTCCCAGGAAAGGCTGTCATCAAGCTGGGCTGTCTAGTGAAGGAAGTGGAGATCAAGTCCTTAGAGGTGATCTAGCTCTTCTTCCTGCCCATCAAGGAATCTAAGATCATTGATTTTTTTTTTTTTTCCACTGAGGGCCTCCCACCAGAACGAGGTTGTGATGTTGTGAAGATTTATGCCTGTGGAAAGGCAGACCACCACTGGCCAGTAGACTGGGTTCAAGACATTTGTCACCATTGTGGATTACAATGGACATGTTGGTCTGGGTGTTATGTGGTCCAAGGCAGTAGCCACTGCCATCTGTGGGACCATCATCCTGACCAAACTCTCCAACATCCCCATGCACTGAGGCTACTGGAGGAACAAGGTCGGCAAGCCTGACACTGTCCCCTGCCTTAATTTGGACTTAAAATTCTAGTGTTTAAATTGTAAATGAATCAAAAAGTAGCTCAAAAAGTAGCTACCAAAATATTAAATTATTGCTGATGATATTTCTTGACACAATACCATCTGTTTTTGTCTATTTCTAGACCAAGTTCTCACATTTTATTTGAACAATAGCTACTCAAATGTATCTTTTTCATACCATTGCACAGTACAGAAATCTGTGTTTTGAACAAGCTCTCTGAGTTAGTATTGTCAGGGAAATATGAGAAATACTACTTGATCACACATCCCTGCTACATATCCTTGCAAGATCTCCATAGAGCAGTGTTTTCAAAATTTTATTTAAAAATGACTTCCAGTAAAAAAGAAAAAGCTTACCTTTAAAACCAGGACAGACAAAATGTTTTTTTAAAGATTTTTAATTTTCGAGAGAGGGGAAGAGAGGGAGAAAGGGGCGGAGAGAAACATCAATGTGTGAGAGGAACATCCATCAGTTGCCTCTCACACTCCCCCAGCTGGGGATCTGGTCTGCAGCCCAGGCATGTGCCCTAATGGGAACTGAAATGGTGACCTTTCAGTATGTGGGATGACACTCAACTCATGGAACCACACCAGTCAGGGAAGAAACAAAATCTTCACAAATCTATTATTTCTCCTTTATTCTATTTCACCTTAAAATAAGAGTGGTCAGGGACTCATTAAATTATCAAGTCTATCTTGAAAACACTGTCCTGTGGGTTAAAATCCAAACTGTTTTTAGCTTGTTTTGTCACAATCTATCTCTTATTCACATTTTGCAAATATTCCATGTTAAACTGTTTACTGGCCATGCCTTACTTAGTGCGTGATATGCCCTTTGCCTAGAACTTCCTTTGGTCTCTGGTCCACTTGGTGAACTTTTTTGTTTCTTCAAATCTTTGCCCAGATATCACTCCCCTTGTTCAATCTCCCCTAAGTACTGGAGCCACCATGAGGAGCTTTGGCCTAGATGTTCCCTTTGAGATTTGTACACGCCCAAATTAATACCTAGCAATTACCTCCAAACCCAGAAATGATCTGTTTACAATGCTTGTCACTCTATTCCTCACTCCTTGAATGCAAGAACCCTTTCTCACCAACCTTTGTATTCCAGGACCTACAAAGATGACTGTCACAGAATAGAAGCTTGATAAATAGTCACCCATGAGTCATGCGTAGAGGAATGAGTAACCCATCGTCATGCATGAAGGTGTGATCAAAGGGGTGTTAGAGTAGCGCCCAGAGCTCAGGACAGGAGATGAAATGCAAAAGTAGCTTATGGTCAGGTTGAGAAAAAGGCTGAAAGGTAATGCTAGAAAACTTGGACTTTATCTTCCAACTAAAACAAAGGTTTTGTTTCTAAGTGGGATCATTTGACAAGAGAATGGATATGATCAGAGCTTTGCAATAGAAAGACAGCTTTGACAGTGAGGTGCAGGATGCTGAGAAGGGACTGGGAGCTCACACTTGGGTGCTAATGAGGGGTAGGCTCTGTGAGAGACCCCTGGGACCTGTATTAGGTGAGAACTGGTGACTGGTAGGATGCCAGGGATGAGAGAGAGGGAGGAATCAAAAATGATATGGCACCTCAGCCAAGGGATTAAGGTCAATATCAATAGTGATAATAAGCGAGGTAATAGTGTGTGCCCTTGATATGGTGTGATAAATATGGCACTTTCCCTCCGTGGTCTTTCTCCTACTATATTTTGCTGTGTATAATTCACAGTTTTTGCCCAAATTGCTTGAGAGAAAAATAAGGATGCACACTGTATGTGGATAGTACCTGAAATACCTAATACCTGTTGTTGTGTTTTATAATTATTTGTTACATAAAATTTCTTGTACCATAATATGTTAAAAAATAAATGCTAAAATTCCTTTATAATACAAAAAACAAGTATCTAAACAGAAATAAATAAATAATTGAATTAAATTAAAATGAAAGATTTTTTTTCCTGAAAGTTTGGGCCAGAAACGTGAATACACATTATACACAGCAAAATATCGTAATAACCTATAACTTCAGTCTAATCGTGAGAAAAACATCAGATAAGTCCCAACTGAGAGACATTTCTGCAAAATATCCAGCCAGTACTCCTCGAAACCGCCAAGATCATCAAGAACAAGGAATGTCTAAGAAACTGTTACAACCAAGAGGAGCCTAAGGAGACAGGACTAAACGTAAGGTGGTACCCTGGGAGGGACACTAGGACAGAAAAAAGACATTAAAAATTTGAGTAAAGTATTGACTTCCGTTACTAATAGCATGTCAACACTGGTTTGTTAATTATAAGAAATGTACCCCACCGACCTAACAAAACTGACCCGGAGCTGGGTGATGCTGCGATTAACATCATGTTGTATGGACGTTACATTATACGGATGGGGAAGATGATGATGTAGGAAATTCTGGGGGTACCCGTGGGGAGGAGGAGGTCATTGTTATTTCATTGACATGCAAAACCTGAAGCTTCTTATATGATTTTATTTATTTTTTTGCTATGTATCTCTTTCACTTCTGAATACTAATACTCAAGTCTTTCTCAAGTCTTCTTTATTCTTTTCCTGCCCTATTCTTTTCCTATTGGAGGTCTTACACAGGCACCTTGGCTATCACCTTCTTTCCCTGGGCCTGGAATGTTCTTCCATCAGGTTATCGCTTCATTGGATCTTCCTTATCATTCAGCACAAATGTTCCCTCCCCAGAAATTTGACTACCGTCCAAGTAGCCCCTCCCCCGCTGCTCTGCTTTGCATCCCTGCTGTGTTTTCTTTCTTCACAGCTCTTATCACTATCTAACATTTACTTGTTTGCTTACTTGTCTGTGGCAGATCTCCTCACTGGTATGCAAGTCCCACCCTGCCTCATCTGTTCTATCACTGATCTTTCCATAGCCCTGGACCAGTACCAGGAGATGCTCAGGAAATATTTGCTAAATGAATTCACTGTTAAAACACTGCCTTAGACAGCTCAGGTTGCCACAACAAAATACCATAAACTGAATGGCTTAAGCAACAGATAGCTATTTTTCACAGTTCTGAAGTCTGGGAGGCCCAAGATCAAGGTGCTGGCTGACTGCGTTGCTGGTGAAAGCTCTCTCCCTGTCATGCAGGTGGCTGGCTTGCTGTGTCCTCACATGAGAGAGACATTATAGAGCCACTCATTATGGCATCGTCTCCTGTGCCACCCGGATGCATTAGTACAGGATATTAGCGATTGCAGGAAAATTGACTTTTTCTGGTATTTCCATGGCCCTCTCATGTTTGCTTTTTAAAAAGAATAAAAGGAAGACATTTAAAAAAATAATTTCTTCCCTAGCCTCTTTTCTCCTTAGACAAAGCAAACCATGCAGACAACAGAAGCATATCCAGATCAAATGCATCCTTTCCTTGTCGGATCTTAAAGGGGAGTTAGCTGATGGGCCCTCAGACTGCCACCTTCTGACTCAAATCCGGGGAGAGAAGATTTGGCCACGTTTACCCTATTACCCTTTTCTCTGACCTATTTTTCTTTCCCTCCTTCCCTTCTTTGTCTTTGACTCTCTAATTCCCCTGGTCTGGTTTTGTGTGTGCATGTCGGGGTGGTGGGGAGCTGTGGTGTACTTGTATACTCTAGATTTTAGGGCAGATACAGGAACTGACTTAGTCCTTGCTCTGGAAGGAACATCACCTCTAAGCTGACCTGGGGATCACTTGGGGATTATGGGAGCCAGGACGTCCCTCAATCACAATGAACACTTTTCTGGCAAAACAGGAGAATGAAGAGCATTTTTGTTGACCTTTAGTCACTACCTACAATTACTGACTAAAATTTCACTTTTTCACTTATTGACTCAATGTTGCTTACTGGGTGTGGATAACTGGCGTAAATAACTCTGTGTGTGTGTGTGTGTGTGTGTGTGTGTGTGTGTGTGTGTGTGTCTGCGAGCGTAGCAGATGGGGCCCAGGGAGGTTATTGCTTTATACACACACATACACACGTTTTTAGCTATTTATTGTTCAATGGCATTTCCATTGTATTTTTGACCACAGAATCTATTGAGCTAGGTATTTACGGATGTTTACTAAGAACAAATATACAAACTCTGTGTTATGTAAAAGATAAACATGTGCAACATTCCTCCATTACAAGAGCTGTTACTGCCATTTGCAGGCCTGTGAATGTACATCACGGGCTATCGGAACACAAGTGTTTTCAACCAGCCAGAAGGGGGCAAGGCCCTCCCCATCCGCTGCACACGCGCACACACACACGCGCGGTTAGCTGTCAGTTACCCACACTCAGTAAGCAACAATGAATTAATAAGTGAAAAACTAAAATTTTTAATCATTAACTGTAGTTAGCGACGAACAGTCAAACAAAAAGGCTTTATCCTTTGGGAAAAGTCTGAAGAGAAAAGAAAATGACTAGAGCTGAAAATTTCAGCAAGATAATGAGAAGGGACAGAGCTGTACACTTGGAAAAAATGAAACCATCCTCTACTGTGAACTTCCCTATGGCCTCTGCCAGCTTAGTGAGGCCTCTGCTTTTCCCACGGGAGCGCCCACAGCCCCTGCATGCACAGGTGATCCATTTTGCCTGACTTGTTGGAAACAGTTAAATGACAAACCTTGGATGAGTGAGGCTTTACCAGCTGCCATGTCGCGGGGGGCCTTTGGTAGGGGAAACGCAGGAAACAGGTGAGACTCAGATGCGTCCACCCCACACATTTTCAGTGAGCACTATTCTGTGCCAGGTACTGCTCTAGGCACTGGAGATAAAAATCTCTCCCTTCATTCTAATGGGAAGAGAAAGATGAAAAACATGTAATCAGACAACAAGTAAGTGTTACTAGGAAAGAAAACACAGTAAAGGGTAGAGAGCAACTAGGCTCCAGAAGTTTGGAGATTGTGGTGGCAATGTAAAAATTTAGGGAAAAAGCATTTTAGGCAGAGCAGAAAGTACAAAGGCTCTGATGCTCTGAAGGAGCGTCAGGGGCGTGTGTGTGTGTGTGTGTGTGTGTGTGTGTGTGTAGAAAGGGGCCAGTGTGCATGACACCCCCATTAATGAAGGAAGAGTAGAAGGAAATGAGGTCAGAGAGGTTAGCAGGGCCAGGTCACATGGGGCCCAATAGGCCATGGGGAGGAGCCTGAATTGCAATGGGAAGCCATGATGATTTTAAAGGATAGAGTGATATGGTCTGATCTGGACAACCCTCCCACCCCCACAATCTGGCTGGCAATTGCTATGCAGAGAAAAGGCCCCTGGGGACCAGAGTAGAGGCAGGATGACTAGTTACAAGGTTCTTGCACTACTTCACTTGAGGAATAGCGGCTGATACGTGATTGGAGTCAGTGGAAATATACAGAGGGGGTGAGAAATGTTCAGACTGATTTATGTCTGGGAGGCGGGACTAACTGGGCCTGCTGCTGGCACGGCTGGCACGGTTATGGAGGGTGAGAGGAGGAGGAATCCAGGATGACATGTAGTTTGGGGCTTGAGCAACTGAGTGGATGTAGAGCTGTTAACTGAGATGAGGAACATTAAGGAAGGGGAATGTTTAGGCTGTGGAGTCAAGTTTGGGGTTTTGGTCATTTTAACTCAGACTTATCTATTAGACATCTAAAAGGAGAAATTCAGTAGGCAATTAGATCCAAGGTCATGCCCGGAAAAAGGCCTTTAGGAATCATTAGCTGCAGTCCCCTTGCCCCTGAGAACGGGCTCAAAGTCTGATTCCACATTCATGAACTCCAGTGTCCTCAAGATGACTTGGGGGAGTTTCTCGGCAGATGGCACGGAGGCGGTGGCTGCATTCATTGCTGTCCCTTCTAGCGCCAGCTTCTGCTTCTTTAGAATCAGTGCCACTGATGGACTGTCTCTTTGTCCTCTGCAATACCCTTCCTCCAGGGAATTCGGCCACTTCCATAATTTCCATGTTAAGTCAAACTATTGAGTGTGCAAGAAACTGCACTAAAGATTTGCTGGAGGCAGAGGTAAACTGCATGAAAGATTGCTGGTGAGAGCATGGGATAGAGCTATAATATCACAAATAATGTTCAATGGAATGTTAGTCCTCGCTGTTTTTAAAATGTCTCAGGTCACCCTACCTGAGGGATGTTCAGGAATATTTCTATGGCCTTATTACCCCTCGCATTCCCAGATCCTAGGCCCCTCCAGGTTGAGGAACTGCATTCTCTCCACCCTGCCCCACTCTTCCCGGCAAGACAGCTCTAGACCCATTTTTACATATTCAAATCTACCAAGAACTCAGAAAAAAACGACTTCAAATCTCCTTAAGAAAACACTGGCTGTTGATTAAAAGCAAGCCTTTCTCAGCTTTAACAACCCCTGAAGAGTCCTTGACCTCTTTTGTCTATTCTGACATTCAGACAAGCTTCTCAGGGGTGCAGAGCAGGGGAGAGGGTTTGGTCTAGTTGCCCCTCCCCCATCACTGATCTTGGTAATGGGGAAAGTATTTCAGGTCCCAGGTATCCCAGGAGGCAACTTTTACTCCACGCCTGGAGAGGCCAGTGGTGAGGAAAGGAATAAGACCCTTCCCTTTGCAGCGGGACCACCGTACTTTGAGGAAGAACGGTGGCCAGTCGGCGGGAGGCACTTTACTTTGGGAGAGACTTGTACTTCAAGTCCTTCTGCATTTCACAGATTTAGAAAATGACAATTCAAAACAGAAATAGCTACAGCACTAGATATGCAGTTGACAACGTGTGCATAGCCAGAGCACAATCTGTCTGCTCTTTGAACGCAGTTTTAAGCACACCCAGACAAGGAGACAGATTTTCTGCAATTGATAGGTCCATTCATGCAGATAATGCAAGAAAGTGGCTGGGCTAATAAAAATGGAATGTGACCAGAAAGAACTGTAGAAGCAGCGACCCGAATCTCTCCCCAAGTGACAGGCTTAACAGTGCTGTCCTGGAAGGTGCGGGTATCTTGGCACTACACTGGGTACATTAGTACTGTTTTTTTTTTTGTTTTTGTTTTTGTTTTTGCATTCAAACTGATGCTGAAGTTAATGATAGATTATGTGCTATGGGTTCAGTCTTTCTGAACCCTTTGGTGGTCTTTGTAGTATCCTGAGAGAAAAGAACCCTAGACGTAACCTTATTCTTGTGCCATCAGGCTGACTAGAGGATGGGACTCGAGATAAATTGCCCTTGTATAAACTCCACCGTTTAGCCCTCTCTTCCTTCTCTGTTTGTCTTTCTGTCTCCAGCGGAATCTGCTTCTCTGTTTTCAGAAGATTTCTGTATTTCTGCCTTTCACTAAATCCAAGTACTGCACGTCCTCAAAAAACTCCTTTTGTTCAATGTCATTTTGTTATAATGTTGATAAGGTTGTTGTCGGCACCTAACTCTTGTTTATATCAATTAGCCTGTGGTAAACTTGGCTTTGTTACATGTTATTTTGCTTAAAGTCGACAGTCCATTGACGATGTTAAGTGAGGTTTTATTGTAGCCATTTTTAGCCTATCTTGCTCCCCAGACCTTTTGAGGAAAGCTCACCCAAGAAAAATGTATGTGCAGGAACAAACCTTCTCAGGGCTGCTAAAATCTATCCATGGGCACCAGTTTAAGGACTCTGCCCTGAGGGGCTACCTGGAGGTTGAAGGAAGTGAGGAGGGAGTTACGAGCCCTGGATTATAGTTATAAACTGTAGTTTCATTGGTGGAGTGATGACCTTGGTCTGGCCTTGCTGTGGGGCCCTGGCAACTACTTTCTGCTTTGTCATCTGTAAACATGGCAAATCTCCCTATTCCCTTCTCTGTAAAATCAGGTGTTTGAATTAGATGATTTATAAGGTACTTCTATGATTCCTTGTTTGTCCCTCCCTGCCAGCCCCGTAACACCCAGTCTTCCAGGGCCCTGCTCTGAACATATTCTATATCTATATTCCTCCTGAGAGAACATGGGAGAATAATACAAAACAAAAAGTATTGATATACCATCAGTTAGTTCAAGTCCAAAACTACTTATATTAAAGAATATTATCAAGCCACCTAACAGTTAATCCAAAAGAATGCATGTGTGGTTCGCATTTTTAAACAAACTTTATGTGCCCCAGATATTCTAAGCCCTGATGCAGACTGCAGGGGAAAAGTTATCATTCCCACTTCCCCTTCCTTCTCTAGAATATCCTTGACTACTCCCTCTATTGAGTTCCCTCTGTGTGTTCGGTCCTAGAGATACAAAACTGTGCATGGGATTTGTCTCTGCTTCCCAGCAACGCATGTCCTAGCTGGGGGAGGGTAACAAAACCCACTAGAACAGGGTTCCAGCTGTGTACACCAGGCACGGTCTTTAGACGTCGTCTGTGCGTCTAATCACACGGATGCCTGGGTCCCACTTAGATGAGAGCACTGTGGTTCTAGAACCGTACCTCTGTGAGAACAGACTAGGGGGCTGAAGCTGTCTTCCTCTTTGCAAATGCAAGTGTACGTCTTTATAAATTATTTGGACAATTTAAGGGAGTTATTAAGAATATTGCCAACCCATCTGCTTGACAAACATTTAAAAAAGAAAACCTGACCATACAAATTATTCACAAGGATCTGGAGCAAAGAATGCCCTAGGAGGCTGCTTGTAGCCATATAAATTGGCACAATCACTTGGAAAAGCAATGGCGGCAATATCTAGTATAACTGAAGGTAGCATATATTATAATTTAGCTGTTGCCCTCTAGAAAAATTCTCATGCATGGGCTCAGAAATACACAAATAGGAAGAATCTTTGCATCATCACTTATAATCATGAAAAAATAAAAATGACCTAAATGAACATCAACAGGATTCAGATTTGAAAAATAAGGATGTTGTATGGCAGTAAAAGAGAATAAATTGGGCTATCAATAAACGGGAGTCTCAGACAGATAAATCTCAAAACAAGTTAGGGAATATTTTCAGCATAATATCATTCATATGGAGTTTTAAAAATGCAAGCCCATGTTATATATTGTTATGGACATATCCACATATTGTAAAAGTATAATACTGAAAGGATAATAACCGGTGCTAATGAGTATGCGGAACAGCTGGAGAGCTCATCAACCGCTGGTGGTGAGTTAATTAGTACATCCGTTTTGGAAGCTGTTTGGCACTTTCTAGTAAAATTGAATGTATGTAGATACATGACCCAGAAAAACGCCCTAGTATACACCGAGCAGAAATGCACACATAGGTAGATCACAACTCACGTCCAAGAATGTTCACAGGGCACTGTTCACAGTCCTCCCAAACCCACATTATTACCTGGATGACTGGATGACCTAACTGTGTCATGTTTATGCAACAGGATACTACAGAGCAGCAGCACAACTGAACAAAGTTCTGGATGAATCTCACAGACATAATATGGAGCAAAGGACACAAACAAAGCATGTACAGTAGGATCCCATTTATGTAAACCAGGTGAAATTGGTTGATGACCATAGACACCGGACCATGGTAACCGTTACAGGAAAAGTGGTGGGCTAGGGAGGGGTCCCTAAGGGACTTTGGAGATGATGGTCATGTGCCATTTCTTGAGCTCAGTTGCAATTGCATAGGAGTATTCACTTTGTAAGAATTCATTGAGCTTTAAGTTTATCATCTGAGTAGCATGCTATACTTTAATCAAATTTTATAAAAACAGCCTATTTGTAGACAGTGATCTGTTCCTGAATTTGTTATACAACTTTATGTTTCTGTCCTGTACCTTGACCATTGTTTGTTTTCACTATAGATTAATTGGGAAATAATAAAATAGCTACTATCCTTGAAGACCTGTGACACTTTTGTCCACGGTATATATTTGATCGCAAGGGCTTGAAGTCAGAAGACCTGACTCTTGGTTCTATCATCTATTAACTCCATAATCTTGGACATGTCATAATATTCTCTCTGGCCTTACTTTGGTCAAATGAGGACTACAATAATGTCTTATATTGAAGATTACACAAGATGTATCCATGAACATGTTTTGTAAATCTTAAGGAGCCACAAATTTCATTTATTATGATCCAAAAAATGTGCAGCAAGATTATATTCGTGTCTATAGTGCCTAATATTAGAGGGGGGTCTTTAATATGTGTATCAGAGAATGGAATGACCCAGAACAGGATCTGAAATACAAACTCATTTTTTCCTGTGTAGATTGGGGAAGGATTATGTGATGGTTAATTTTACATGTCAGCTTGGTTGGCTGTGGTGCCTAGTTGATTAGACAAATACCCCTAGATGTTGCTTTGAGGTATTTTTTACATGTGGTGAACATTTAAATCAGTAGGCTTTGAGTGAAGCAGATTATCCTTCATTATGTGAGTGGACATTATTCAATAGCTGAAGTCCTTACAAAAAAAGACAGGCCTCCCCAGAAAGAAGAAGAAATTCTACCTCCAGGCTGCCTCTGGACTCCAGACTGCAACATCAGCTCTGCCCTGGGTCCCCGGCCTGCCAGCCCACCCTGCAGATTTTAGACATGCTAACCCCCTCAAATGCATGAGCCAGTTCCTTAAACTCAATCTATATCTTGCCATATACAATACGTACATCCTATTGGTTCTTTTTCCCTGAACTCTGACTTACAGGCTAGGTGAGGTAAAGAGAGCAGGAAAATGAGAGGAAATGTTTTATGGCTGTTAGGGAAAAGAGGACCTAGTGCTCTTTTTGAAAAATGAATTCTGCAGCCGTGGGCAAACTGTTTTCTCTGGATTATATACAAAAGCATAGACTCTCCTAACATTTCCTTGAATTTTTATTATTTAAGTGACGGTATAGGTTTGGCTATTTAAAAAATACTGATATTTTTCTTCTAGTGTGTGCATGTGAGTGTGTGTGTGTGTGTGTGTGTTTTAAACATAGAGATTCTGCACATACAAAGTCACAGCCTACTCTTATTGCTATATTCACACAGGCATGTTTTGTGTTGTGACAAACTGTCATAGACATCATTTTCAATAACTGCCTATCCAACCTACTGATGGTAATTTATTTACTTATCCTCTTGTTTTTTACTCTTGATGGGTTTTGATATGTTGGGTACTGTTACTGTTGTTTTAAATCATAATGCACAAGGTTTTGTGGGTAAAGTACAAAATTTAGAAACCTTTAGATCGGGGTTTGAACTTCAGAAATGCTACTTAGTTGTATAACTTAAGGCAAGTTACTCAACTACTTTAGTGTGAGATGTGGGTGATACCACTTAACTTTATAGACTATAATGATTAATTTAGAAAACACATGTAGTCCTCAACCTTGGGTATATACATCCCTGAAAATCTGAAATTTATTTATTAAAAATTATGTATTTATCCTTACATGTTTAAAGTTCAACCACCTTCAAAGTACTGTTTCACGCAATACACCTATTGAGACATTTTTCCACTGCTCAAAACTGTTTTTGAACTTGTAGATTTTGATGCCTTTTAGTGCTTCTGCCATTTTTTGTTTCACCTCTTCCACATCAGCAAAACATTCCCCTCTGAGGATTTTTTTCACCTGGGCAAATAAAAAAAAAGTCACTTAGGGAGAGATCTGATGAATAGGGAGGGTGGGGCATGTGGGTTGTACTGTTTTTTGGCCACAAACTGCTGAACACTCACCGTGGTGTGGGCAGATGCGCTTGTAAATCCCCCATCATGAAATGGGCAAACGTGTTCAAAGAGTCGTCAAAATAAAATTCACTGAAACCGAACACAGCCTCTCACAACAACGCCAGATGGTACCCTGGTACACATGTGTTCCTAGAACACTCACCCAGTGGGGAAGCCTATAGTACAAGGGGCTTGCTCTCCCGAAGATAATTCTGTTCTTCAGGGGATCTGCCCTAGAATACTATATTTTTTTCCTATACACCCTTATATTTTATGGCTTTTCTTTGGCACATCCAAATTACTGGCATCACTACTCTTGCACTTTGGGACTGTTATTAAGAAAAATGAGGGTTATGTGAATATAAACACTGAGATGTCAATCTGATACCCAAGATGGCTGCTACATGCCTGACAGGTGAGGAGCATATACAGTGTGGAGGTACTGGACAAAGGGATGATTCATGTCCCTGGCAAGACTGAGTGGGATGGTGCAAGATTGCATCACAGTGCTCAGAACAACATGTAATTAAAACTTATGAATTATTTTCAGAATTTTCCATTTAACATTTTTAGACCACAGTTGACTAAAACTGTGGAAAGTGAAACTATGAATGAGGGGACACTACTCTACCTGGCACATGGGGTGCCTTCAATAAACGATAAACTATAAACTGTAAAATTCCCAGTCAACTCTGAAGTCCCCAAGGGCAGGCAGTGATTTTATTACCCCAACATCTAAACTGGTTGATGATGTGTAGTACCTAGTATGGTACCCATGCGCTGAACTTTTGACTGCTTTAGTGAGCTTTACTGAAATTTGGGATTATTTTCTTAAGTGGGATTCCTGGGTCAAAGGATCTGGACAGGTAAGGCTGTTGAAACATGTTGTAGATTGGTCTCCCAAAAGTTTTGTATCAACTTAAGTGGTTGTTATGCAAACAGGAAGGTATTTATACATGAAAGCAGCAGGCCTCCCCTGCCGTGAATCATGTCTGTTGTCATAACCAGTGGCCTTGGTGTTGGGCCCTACTGGCACCAAAGCTGCCCTGTCCTGTTGGGAAAGGAGCAAACACCTGGCCCAGGGTGGGTGAAATTGGGCTAGTCACCGAATCACCTTGCCAGGGCAGCCCACCTGGGGATTGCCTATTTTAGGAGCTTATTTGGGAGTGAGGTGGTTTGGATTTTGGTGGCTTCTCCTGATCTGACAGTGTTTGAATCCTTGACATTTTGGGGATAAATGTATCTCCAACAACATTTTAGTTGTGATATAACTCCTGAGTACGCAGAAAACAATTACAGAGGTGACTGTTGACTATGTTTTCACAAAAAACCAAGGGAGACCAAGCCATCAGGTGAATACATCTAGGTTCCTCTGTTCTCAGGCACCTTGGATACAGCTGGGCCAGCCAGATCCTGTACTCCAAGCCAGGAAATGGTAGAGCCAGTGAGAATAGATACAATCTTAATAGATACACTGTTTTGTACATTTATGCTTAGTGATTATGTCACTGATTCAATTTAGGCCTCTACCGAGTAAAATATCCATCTCCTGGGAAGAATAAAATGGCTATAGTATTTACAGGTAGCACGAGGAAAAGAGCAGAATTTAAGTGTGTTGAGGCCTCCTTTCCCCCATGTTTGATAAAAGAGAATCAGCCATTTTGATTAACAGAAAGGCAGAGGGCATTCCTTTTTTTTTTCCTATCACTGGGTGAAATAAATGCTCTGGATTTGCAATTAGTGCAATAATCAGGAATGTTTAGTATTCAAAATGTATCTGCACACCCACATGCATATTATGTTACAAATATGCCATCAAAATTAGACAAAGAGTAGCTTAAGAGGAAGGTTAAGGGAGTATACCCTTTGGAGAGATCTGAATATAGAAAAAGCATGTCACATCCTTCCAAAAGAATTTTTTTCTTTTCTCTCTTCCTTTCGAAGACCAAAAGATTTTTGAAAGATATGATATTCTCCAGTCAGGTAAAGTACTGATATGTTCTTTAAAATCAATTTAATTAAGCCTGACAAAAGAGAAGCCATCAATAGCACAGTTTGTGATATGTGTTGTGTGTATAAATGTGCAGAAACACTGTAATTTATTGCATATGTGTATAGAAAAGATAGAATATTTGAAGCTATAAAAACTTTCCTTAGTAGAAAGGTGATTTTAGTCTACTTATTTTTTCCCACCCTTTCCTCAATTTTCTTTGCTTGCTGTAGAGACTGTCACTGAACATTTCTCAAAGAGGAGTTTGAAGCATAAACATGTTTGAAATGAGACAAGGTCTATTCTTGACATGAGTAATGTTGAGGAAGTTGGTACTAAGGTATTTTAAAAGGGTGTGAAAATTATAAGTCTGACACCGAAGGTGGAGAGAAATATGGAGATGAACTATGACAACAGAGTCTTGCTAACTGATATAAACTTGCTCTTTGACACTCAGATACAAGGAATGTCACATTTCTTTATTTTTTTAATATCAAACTAAATTTTATTTTAGAGAGAGAGGGAGGGAGGTAGAGACAGAGAGAGAGAGATTGAGAAAGAGAGAAACATGAATTTGTTGTTCCAGTTATTTATGCATTCATTGGTTGTTTCTTGTATGTGCCCCGAATGGACATTGAACCCACAACGTTGCCATGTCAGGACAATACTCTAACTAACTGAACTACCTGGCCAGGGATATATATACCCATTTTGAAGTACTTACCCCTTTCAATATGTGCTTGCAAATATTGTCCCTACTTTGTAGTAAATCTTTTGAAAGTAGAGTTCACTTTTTAGTCATTTTGGATGCCCATTTTGTATGCCCACAACTCCCAGAATGGTATCTTACTCATATTTTTAGCAGGTTTTCAATATTTATTGAAGGAAGGAAGGAAGGAAAATAGGCTAAAGTTTCCTACAAGGCAAAAAAATAGTATTTAGTAATAGAAAAATGTTCATTATTTTTTTTTACTGTTCCCTCACCTCTATAATATAGAAGAGCTGAAGCTGAAATATTTCCAAACCTATACTGTTTGGTTTAAAAATAATATGGTGCAACTATTATTTCTGGGTTGAGGTTGTCTTATTTTATGATATTCATCTATGAGCAAGTTTTGGCGTCACTATCAACTTCCACAACACCGGGCAAAGCAGGTGAATTACTGAAGCACGTCTCCTTCGAGGATGTGAGTGTCTGAGAGAGAAGACTTGAAACTTGCCAAGGGTCGGTTATGCTTACTAGTTGCCCTGTTTTCACTGATCGGGTTGGGCATGGGAGTTGCTTTTGGGACACACTGTGGTTTTGGCTTAAACTTACGACTAATGCGGCCCTGTGATGGGACCGGGGCAGGCGGCCCTAAGGTGATGCTCCGCATCTCCCGTCAGAGGCAGAGGCTCAGGGTTTGACCCTGCCACTTACCAATGAGTGATCTGAACAAGTCTCAGTCTCTTTACCTTCAAATGAGGAAAATTGTGCTTTATCCCTCAAATTCTTTTCGGTTCTCAGTACCTATGAATCATGCCCTTTAATTGTAATTTTCAGTACGTCGAATCAGCAAATATTCCCAGAAAACCATTGAAGTGAGCAGACTGAAGACGAATGGGAGTTCTAGAGATTTTATTTTAAAGTGGTACCTAATAGATTACTGAAATTTTTGCATATTGGCATAGTGATAGAGCATCATGCAGATGTCACAAATCAGTGTTCTGTTGAAATTCCCAGAAGATATCAGGGCAGTCATTAGCCATTCCCTTAAGTATACAAATTTGCTACCTAAATCCCCATTTCTCCTTCAACTCTTACCCCCCGGACAACGCATGAGAGTAGACCCACTGCTACTGTTTCTTCTAACAGAGTCACAGCCAAACGTTATGCTACTGCATGTTTATGTTTTCTATAAAGTTATTTGTAGACACTACTATAAATAGTTAAATATGACGAAATGCAGATTGGATGATGAAATTAATACTCTTGGTTGTTTGATCTTTATGGAGAAAAGAAATATTGAGATTGAGCTAATGGTTATCCCCAGCAGGAAAGAAAAGTTCATGTAAGTTTATGGGCTGCAATAAGCTCCCTTTAAAAATGGTTTCCGTGGGAAACATAACTAGTTAGAATTGTCTTGGTTTTTCATTGTATAGTATGTACAGTAAATTTTTCTTTACAATTTATTTAAAAATATGTAAAGTTCAGTCTGGCTTTTATTGTTGTTGTTGACACTATTACAGATGTCCCCATTTACCCCCTTTGCCCTCCTCCATCCAGCCCCCACCTTTGGCCCCAGCCTTCGCAACATTATTGTTTCTGTGTCCATGGGCTATGCATATATGCATGCATGTTCTTTGCCTAATAAAATTGCAGAAATCTATCATTATATTGGGGGATGGAAACTAGGTGAGGCAAGTGAATAAGATGGAAATGTGATGAAGCACAGCAGCTGAAGAAGCTCATTTTCGGGGGTAAAGTTACAGAAAGAACACTGTACCAATTTCCCAACTGATTATTTGAGATAAACGTGGCACATTTAAGGAAGCATAAAGCTCAAAAGGTAATCCTGAAAAAGAAGACAAAAGAGAGTTGTAGTTGTGATCTTTATATTTAGAGGTTTTCTGAGTTTGAAGGTCATGCAACCATTCCTTTGGACAATTTCAAAACTAGAACATATATCAAGTATCATTGGGCACGTGTTTCAGATATATCTAGAACAGCAAGATGGTGCCATGATAATTAAATAGAGAAATCCCTCAAAAGCATTATCATCACAAATAAAGGTTTTAAAATATGTATGCCCCTTGATCCAGAAACTTCACCACCAAGAATGTATCCTAAGGAAATATAGCTATACATAACAATCTTTTTGATGGTGTTTACTCTGTTTTATGTATAATTAGAGGAGAAAGAAAAAGAAGCAACTCATGTTTTCCTCAGTAAGGAACTGCTTACATGTATTGTCTACACCCACACAAAGGAAGATTATCTGAATGTATGGGTTAGTAACACGGGCAGATTAGTGCAGAAAACAGGGGGAGGAAGATGCCGAACATTTCTACTTTCTTGTATTCTGGAAAATTCTCAAATAAATGAAGTTTATCTTAGTAGTCTTCCAGTTTCCTTTTCTGCTCTTTACTCTCCTTTTGGCTCCTAAAATCCTCATGCTAACTCAGTTACTGTAACACCTGTATCACAAAGTTATTTGGACTCCTCTCTCCTAAGCTATTTATGACTTTTACAACTTCTTCCCTCCCTTCACTAATAAATCCAAGGAATCTCTCAAAAGAGTCTGAAATTGTGTTTGGTTGGTTTTCTTCCATTACAACCAAAGCCACAGCAGCAATGTTGGGACTCTAGTGAAAGGTTTGGGCTGCTGTTGGTGAAGAGATGATGTACAAATTAAGCAGCTGAAGTCAGTGATTGCCTGTAGTAATTCTCATACAATCAGATTACATTTGTTTTCTGCACTAGCAGTAGCAAGTGACTGGTATTTTTAAGTGGCACATGGTCCCACTCCTACCCTGGCAAGGCAAATCATATGTAGTTAAAAGTAGAGAAGGGTGTCAGATGCTTAAGGACATTTGATGCTTCCGTTTTTGCAAAGACCATAAGGACTTAATTATGTCTGAATATATTTTCTCTTAACTCTTCAACTTTTCTTGTATCCTTATAATGACAGAAGGTAGTTGAGGTACCATTGCAAGCACTTGGGAAATGATGAAACCAAGACACACGGAGTTAATGTTGAGTAGGAGTAATAGGACCCAGGATGTCTGACTCTGAGCTGTACAGTTTATCTCGTAGATCACAAGAAGGAGTCTCCAGGTAGCAGGTAAATTATTACTGTAGAAGCTAGGCAGAATTTGAAACTATTCTCAGGAACCCAGCTGGGCTTACAGTTTTGAAGTTCCACTTAAAAAAAGAAAAATCAGAGTGGCTACTTGTTTTTGAAAGGATATCTATATCCATAACTATATCCATATCCATATCTATATATCTGTATCTATTTGTATCTGTCTATATATACAGAGAGAGAGAGACAGAAATAATACATCTGACCAGTGGTTTTTAACTGGAGGAAGTTTTGCCCCCTCACTTCAACTCTCTCCCAAGGAAACATGGCAATGTCTAGAGACACTTTTGGTTGTCCCAACTGGGAAGGAGTATTACTGGCATCTGTGCATAGCAGCTAGAGATCCTGCCAAATATCCTACAACACACCGGACAGCCTCTATAACCTTTGTTATCCGACTCTATTTGCTTAATATTAATGAACTATGTATAGGTAGCCTGTGGCTAAGCAGATATTTTTAGCTTGTTCTTAGACATGGCAGAATTGAATGTATGAATTAAGAGGAGCACTTAGAGTGTTGGAGGGAATTTCTGAATTTTTTGTGGGGAAGGAGGTACAGAGTACCAAGTGATTGTGGTATTTTACTTTCCACAAGAATGCCAGTGTAGCCCAGACTAGTGTGGCTCAATGGGTTAGGTGTCATCCCACAAACCGAAAGGTGACGTGTTCAATTCCCTGGCCAGGGGCACATGCCTGGATGTCAGGCCAGGTTCCCAGTTGGGGGCTTGCAAGAGGTGACCAATCGATGTTTCTCTCCCTCTGTCTCTTCTTCCCTTCCCCTCTCTCTAAAAATAAATAAATAAAATCTTTAAAGAAAAAGAATGTGGGTATGAATTAGAAGCATAATTTGCATCTCAGTGATAAAGATTAGAACTACATAGCTTAAATAATTGATTTCTTGGACATGATTGTGGGAATGATAACTATTTTCATCAGTCCCTTTAGGCCCAGCCCTGAGCGAGGTAAGATGTGTCAGTCATCCTCAGCTAAACCATCACCTGGCTCAGCCCAACCATCACCTGGCTCAGCCCTTCTCAGAGAGCGGCCTCCAGATCCCTGGGTGCTCCTGAGGTTCTTTCAGAGTCCGAAAGGTCCAATTTCTTTTTCATAGTGATGTGAAGGTGTTATTTGCCTTTCTTTTTTCTGCGTCATTCTGCATCGATGGTACAGAAGTACTGGTGATGACAACTGCTGGTGCCTTGGTACAAATCGAAGAAGTGGCTCTAAAGTGTGCTAGTTGTCACTGCATTCTTCACCTATGTGCACTCACCATCAAAAGAACATTCAGTTTCACTTAAGAAGATCCTTGTTGAAGGAGTCAAATGATGAATTTTGTTAAATTTTGAGCCCTGAATACCCATACTTTGAATATTCTTGGTGACAAAGTGGGAGGTGCACATAAAGCACTGGGGCTGCACGCTGAAGTACAAAGGTGCAATGTTGAGTTGCTAGCCAAACTAGCCAGTTTTTTTCCCATGGAAGATCATGTTTGCTTGAACAAAGCACTGAAATATAATAAAAATTATGATTATTCAAACGGGTATTTGGCAGAACTTTTCAGAAAAATAAATGAAGTGAGGCTGTCATTTCAAGAGGATTCAAACTACAGTATTTTCTAAAGTTAAATTTTGAGTTTTTAAGCAAAAATCAGATTTTTGGAAAACTTGTATCCACCACTGTGTGTTTGACAGTTTCCGAGGACTAAAAGACTTCTGATGAGTGGCGACATTAATTGATGTGATTTTTTTAGTATTATAGAAGGAAATGTGTCAACACTGGGAAGACCTGAATAAGTCTATGTATTGATATTTTCAGCATGACCAATGAATAACATTACCAAATCATGAATGGGTAAAAGATCCATTCAAGGTACATGATAGACCAATGGTTTAATGTAGCAGAGTAGAAGTTCACTGATGTGAACTTTCTGTTCATGAAAAAGTAATGAACCAAGTTCATTGCTTTTAGATTCAGATTGCAAATAAACTTTAAAGACTACACTGAGTTTTAATATAGTATCAAGTAGTCATAACAACACTTATCTGAAAAGACTGTTAAAATACCCCTGTCTTTTCCAAATACCTATCTGTGTAAGGCCAACTTTTCTTTATATACTTCAGCCAAAACGACATGTTGCAACAGGTGGAATGCAAGAGATATGAGAACCTAACTGTCATATTAAGGAACTTTAGGCTTTAAGGAACTTTGCAAATATACGTAAAATGTCTCTTTTCACTGATTTTTCTTTCTTTTACAAAAAAAAGGTATGTTTCATAAGAGTTATTTATATAAACATTGGTTTATATAACATAACAATACATAAGTATTTAAAATTGTTTTAATTTATATTCCAGTAAATATTAATAACTGAAGTCCACAGCACAAAGATTATAAAGCTGTCCTGAGATCAGAAATTTGAAAGCCCCTGATCTAGAATAACACAGATTGCAATATGGATACTGCAAACTTGATCTCTTTAAAGCAAATCTAGGCTATTTCCTTTCCTCATTTAAAACAATAACGGTTAAGTTTGGATAGTGCTTTGTACTTGCCAAAGTACATTTACATCCATCAACAAATTAATCCTGTGAGCAACCTGATAGGCCAGGCATTCTTTTCCCCATGTTATGCTGAGAAATACTGAAGTGCAGAGCAGCTTATCCTAGGTCAGAGGGCCATTGGAGAGAACTGAGATCTGACTCCAGATTATCTGGTTTCAAACTTCAACATACTGCTGTAATGCTGCTACATAGGTTCAAAAAGTATTAGAAATAATTAGTATGTGAACAGTTCAAATTATAATCAATTAAAAAGGGGTAATTAAGTTACTATAGGGTAACAAATATTAAACTCAAATATATAATCAAGTCATATTGGATTTGAGTTATACTCTTTATGTTGACATGAAAATTATTACAAATTCTGAATTAGGAATGTCTAAATGAATGTTTTTATATAACATCTTTATGTCTGTTTACTGTATTAGATTGAATTATATGAAACTCAGTATTCTCTCATTTTTTGACTTACAAAAATAACAATTTCATATGGCTTAACCTAATGCATTTTAAAAGCACAGAAAAAAATAATGGAGCCCTTTAAAATTAGGTTAGCAATTTTATAAAATGTGTGAAAAAGTATAAACTGAAAAAAGCCAGACTACGTAAAAATATGAATGCTTAGTCTTACACCCCATTGGTGTGACATTGGTTAATAAAATTATATAAGTTCCAAATGTACAATTCTATGTTACATAACCTGTATATTGCATTGTGTGCCCACTACCCAAAGTCAAATTTTCTGTTGCCATATATTTATTTGACCCACTTTACCCTTTACTACCCCATCCCCCTTCCCTCTGGTAACCATCATTTCTGTGTCTATGAGTTTTTGTTTGTTTTTCTTGTTTGTTCATTTGTCGCTTTCAGGTTTATATCCCACACATGAGTGAAATTATATCATTCTTGACATTTTCTGTATGACTTATTTGACTTAGCATGATATTCTCAAGATCCATCCATGCTGTCCCAAATGTCAGAGTAGTATTCCATTGTAAACATGTACCACATCTTCTTTATCCACTCACCTGTCGAAGGACTGCTAATTGCTTCTATTTGCTTAATGTGTTTGGATATCACTCCATTTGATTCATATAGTTCTATTCTTTTAAAAAAGTTCTATCAATCTATAGGAAAATGTGCCACAAAATTTACTACTACATTAAAAAATTTATTGAGGGGCAATATCCATATAGTAAAATGTAGTAATCTTATTGTTTATTTTCTATACATGTATATATATATGTGCAGCACACTAATTTCTACTAAATACAAGAGTATGTATTCCTGTATAATAAAAAAATATAGAACATTTCAAGCATCCCAGAAGACTCCTCCATCAAGCTACTTCCCAGCCAATAACACTTCCCCAACCCAGTAACCATTCCTCTGGTTATTATCAGCATAGATTAGTTTTGCCTATTCTTAAACTTCATATAGATGGGAATCATACCATAAGTTTTTGGCGTGTGTATGGGGTGTGTGTGTGTGCCTGGTTTCTTTTGCTCAGCATCACTTCCTGAGATTGATCCATACTATTGGGTGTAGCAGTAATTTGTTCTTCTTAAATGTTGTATAGTATTCCATTACATAAATTTATCCATTCTAATGTTGATGGACATTTGGTTTTTCTACTTTAAAAATTTTAGATATTATGAATAAAGCTTCCATAAACATTCTTTGCATGTTTTGGTGGACATATCTATTTATTTTCTCTGGTATATTCTTACCTAATTTCACTTTGGTTTAAATGTGTGACTGTGTCAATAAAGGCAGCCCTGTATAGGAAGGTGGAGGTGGCCCAGACTGGTGTACATATATAAGAAGTAAACACACTCATCACACCAGCAAATAGTGTAGAAGGCAGATGGGTAAAATGCAAAAAGAATAAGTAAGAGCTAAGAAAACTTTTATGTTGTCAGAATGTAAAGAAAATTTATCAGTACAAGTATATGTGCTAGTAAAATGCTGTCTGTGTGAGCTGGATATATGATGGTAGATTCTGTTGTTAAGGACCTCTACCGATAGAATGCTAGATCAAGAAGAATTTAATAAGAATAGATATACTAGCTAAACTTATCTCTGTGATTTCATTTGCATTCTTTCCATCATGCTTACTGGCTTATTTTGAGTACACTATTTAAAAACCCGTGTAATATAATACATGTATTCTAAATGGAAAAACTAAAGTTGTTTTATAATATTAATCTAATTTGATATCAAATCACCATCATATAAGTAATTCTGCCTAAAGAGTAAAAATTATATTAGGAAATAATTTATATGTTAAGCATGTAATTTACAATGACAAAAGTCTCATTTAACTGAAATTTTACATTATAATTAATTTGATTTCTGGTTAACTAAAGATTATTCAGAAAACTCTTTTCATTTCTCACTGATTTACATTTCTTAAATAAATTATTGTATGGACATACACATGCCCCATAGACATGTAAAAAATGTTCAATGTTACTAATAATCAGATAGATGCAAATTAAACCTACAATGAGATATCACCTCACACCTGCCAGAATGGCCATCATCAATAAATCAACAAACAGCAAGTGTTGGTGACAATGTGGAGAAAAGGGAACCCTAGTGCACTGTTGGTGGGAATGCAGACTGGTGCAACCACTGTGGAAAGCAATATGGAGTTTCCTCAAAAAATAAAAAATGGAACTGCCTTTTGATGCAGTGATTCCGCTTCTGGAAACATATCCTAGAATCCCGAAACACCAACTCAGAAGAATATATGCATCCCTATGTTCATAGCAGCATTATTTACAATAGCTGAAACCTAGCAACAGCCTAAGTGCCCATCAGTAGCTAAGTGGATAAAGAAGATGTGGTACATTTACACAATGGAATGCTACACAGCAGTAAAAAAAAAAAAGAAACTCTTACCTTACCTTTTGAGACAGCATGGATGGACCCAGAGGCTATTATGCTAAGTGAAATAAGCCAGTCAGCAAAAGACGAATACTATATGATCTCACTTACATGTGGAATCTAATGAACAAAATATAATCAGAGGCATGGAACTTACAGCTGTCAGAGGGGAGGGGGAAGGGGGGACTGGAGGGAAGAAGGTGAAGGGATTAGCCAAAGAATATATATGCATGACCCATGGGCATAGATAATGGTGTGAGTATTCCCTGAGGGAGTCGAGGGGGAGCACTAGGTGGAGAGGTGCAAAGGAGACAAAACTGAGACAACTGTAATAGCACAAACAAAATAAAATTAAAAATAAATTATTGTACTTTCTTAGTCTTCATATTTTGGTATAAGAATCCAATTATTCTTTGGTGATTGAAGTACTTTTGTGTCATCATTTTGATTATTAATTAGTATTAGGAGAGTGCTATAGATGGTCTAAATCTGGGATGACTCTGGAAGTTTCTTTTAAAAATAAATTTTTCTGTTATGTGTTTTCTTTCCATTTGAGAGCTCTAATTAATGTTTTTTTAAATCAGTATTTTACCTAATTCGGACCTTTTAAATCACATATTAATATTTCATGTAGCATGTTATATAAAATTTGAAAATACTACAGCACTTTATTTTACCAAAATGGCACTTAATAGTAATTATTAGCAAATTATTTTTTGTTTACATTTTTCTATATTTAATTTAAAAAATTTTATTGTTGACACTATTACAGAAGTCTCCATTCCCCCCCTACCCCTTTGCCCACCTCCACCCAGTCCCTTCATCCCCTTCCCTCTGGCCTTCCCCACACTGTTGTCTGTGTCTGCGGGTTCTGCATATATATTTTTTGACTAATCTCTTCACCTTTTGGTTTAATTTTTAAACAAACTAGAGTAGAACATGATCTTAACATTTAGAATGTTCTAACATTATCACCTATTCCCAAATATAAAAATCGTTCTGTTCATTCATTGCTCAAAACCATTATTATTAATAAATTTAATATTACTGGAAGGAAGTTTATTAGTGTGGTTTCTTTCATTTGATTAAGTACTGAGTGACCAAAGCATATTTTTAAAATAAATTAGCAAGTGAAGTAATTTATGGATGAGGAATTTTTTAAAAAACACTAGAAACCATGCATTGCTCTCATGCTCTAGGTGTTTATATCAAAGTACCTACTGGACACCCCACTTCAACATCCTGAACTCAACACGTCTGAAAGGGAATCCCGACTCCGCACCCCTTTCTGCTGTGCTGCTCCCCCTCCTCACTTTCTACCACTTCCTCTTCCAGTTCTACTCACTTCAGGAAAAGGTGCATCCACCTACCCAGTTGCTTAAGACAGAATTCCAAGCTTTATGACGGATTCCTCCTACTTTCCACATCCCATCCATCAGTGAGTTGTGTCATTTCTCTCTCCTAACCATCTCATTTGTCCCTCTCCCCAGTAACCCAAGCCACCAATCTTTCTTGACCAGACCTCCACAATGGCCTCCTTTCTGGTGACTCTTGAAAAAATATTAAACTTATTACCATGGCCCACTAACACAGAATGATGTGGCATCTGCTAGCCTGCTCCACTCCATCTGGTTCCAGGAAGCTTTAGCTGCATGGCCTTCTTTTAATTCCTTGAACACACCAGATTGAGAAATCGGGACATTCTATGGGAAAACTGTCCCTGTCTCTGTCTCCATAGTTGAGTTAAATCTGGTGTCAGAACCTATGTTTTCTAACTCCTTATCCCAAGTTCTTTACATATTGCTGTATCTTCTGAAAACCAAAGCTTAAACCAATATTAGAATTTTGACTCTACAATGTGCCAAGGGCAACTAACTGAGCTACCGTATGATTGATTGAAGTGTACCCCGATTCTAGAGGTGATTTCTAAAACTTCCTGTCATTTCTGTGACTTTTCCCCATTTTTCTTAGCAACTTCGAAACGCCACTTCATTTTTCCTTTTCTCTTCACTGCACTCCAGCTCCAGCAGACCCAGTGTAATCATCCAGGGAGAAAGAATACTTCCAACTCTCATGAATCATGCTTCACACGATAAGACATTTTGGATTCTACTATGAGAACTTTATTTAAAATTTCATCCGCACAGCAGAAGCTGTGAAAAGTATAGACAAGGCTGGAAGTGGCTGGTAGCTGGCATGCATACCATGGAAATTCCTAATGAGTAAGAAAGGATCTGTTGTTTTTTGAAGTATATTTAAGATTATCACCACCTACACGTTTGGTTAAAAGCTGTTCACGGCTGAGGAGAAACCCTTGGTTCCCTCCTACGTCACATCTCAGCTCAGTTTTGGTGGGAGCCGTGGGCGGCTTCATTGAGAATGTTTGTACCCTTCATCCAGCAAAAAACATTCCAATACTGCAACACTTGTAGAATCTATAAAACAAACGATTAATTTAGTAATATTAATAAGTAATTAATAATAATACAATAATTTAAAAAATATTTTCTCTGACTTTTCCCTCTCCTTCCTCCCCTGTGTATCACTTATCAGCCCTTGAGGGCTCTTCATACTTATTTCCACTCTACAACCCCTGTTTAAGTTCTCTTTACTATTACTACTACACAACCCAAATGAAATACTCTTACTACGCATTTTCTCTTCACTTTCTCCAAGTTATTCTTAAGTGTTTTAAACAGTTTTACTGAATCAAGTTCTCTTCCTGCTCAAAAACATACAATGACTTGTAAAGTCTTAACTGCCCTGATTTTTAAGGTCCTCCAGATTATGGCCTCATTTGCCCATGTGAGCTTATCTTGCTCTCCTAGCAATAACAATGATAATTGTTACTAATTGAGTACTCGCGTCTCAGTCTCTGTGCTGTCCCTATTTAATCTGCTAGCAAACTCTTGCTAGAGCTAGACCTGTGTCCTCATGGTTCCCATATGTGCTTTGCTCTTATCTATACTATGTCTGTGCTCTATCTTTAATTTGTATTTTTAGTTTTTGAATTTTTATGAGTTTATTTGAGCCAAACTGATGACCTATGCCAGGGAGCAAGACACTTCCATTTTATCTTCTAAGTTCCCAAGTCCTACTAATAACTTCAGGCAGATTATTTCTCAGCTCCTCCAAGAATCTCCTTAAATTATTCAAACTCATTATCTCTTCCATATCTGACTTTATAACGTTCTTTTTCTATGCCACACATGAAAATATTTAATGCCACTGTATGGCTATGTAGTTATTTCAGGTATGTAAATTTACCTCCAGTTAAGCTGTTGTATGTTAGCATCTGTAGATGAGCTTCAGAGGGTACACAAGCCATTTTAAATGGTGTGTTTTGCATTTGTCTACTTTTTCTAGATCGAGTTCTCCTAGCATCCCAAAGAGGTCCATGAAGGGAGTTGAGCTAATTTCTGGATACCAAGTCGTACTTTTAAATGTAGCCTCCTGCCATAAACATAAAAATATACATCTTATTCTGATTCTCCATTGTAAAAACTTCTAACTAAGGTACATATGCGGAGTGTAAAATTCTTATCTGTTGTTACTCTGTATTAAATGAGGTGTCCTGGATTGTGATGAAGAACACATAATTACTACGTGCAGAACTTATTTCAACAATATATTTTTTAAAAGACTTTATTTATTTTCTTTTTAGACAGAGGGGAAGGGAGGGAGAAAGAGAGGGAGAGAAACATCAATGTGTGGTTGCCTCTCACACGTCCTTTACTGGGGACCTGCCCTGCAACCCAGGCATGTGCCCTGACTGGGGAATCGAACCGGCGACGCTTTGGTTCGGAGGCCGACACTCAATCCACTGAGCTACACCAGCCAGGGCTCAACAATATTTTTAAAAATATCTTTTGAATAGGTAATACAATTACATGATTTGAAGTTCAGAACTACATGAAAAGGTTAATCAGAAAAATCTCACTCCCACCTGCCTTTTTTTAGGTAACTATCAGCAAAAAAAATTGTTTTTAACACCATAGGCAATACAATAATGCCTGTAGCTTCATTAGTTAAGGTTCTTTTGGTTGCAAGTGACAGAAATTTATTTCCAACCAGTGTAAGGAAAAAATGAATTTTAAAGAATGGAGTATCTCAAGGAAGGCAGAAATTGCAGCCAGGCTTCAGAGAGGACTGGAACCAAGACTTGGAAATCCATCAAGAACACAAGCTGCTAATTTTTGTTGGACTTACTGTGTTTCTTGGCTTTAATCCTCGCCCCTGCCCAACTCTCTCTGTCTCTCTTTCTCTCTCTCCCTCTCTCCATTTTCTTGTCTCCAAACACAGCTCTCCCCTTGCTCCAGACTATACTTACCCTCAGTTCAAATAACCAGCCCAGCTTCTTATCTCTCAGTGACAATTGTTACACACAGAGAGACAGAGACAGGGAGACTGAGGCACTTTAACCTTCTGACCTGACTAGGCTCATGCATTCATCCTTGGATGATCAGCTCTGGACAGGGGAGCAGGGAAACGATGCAAAGGTGGATTCCAGGAATTCAGCCCTGTCTAGAGGAGTTCTTAAAGCAAAGGGGTGTGGACCAGCCTAATGTCTCCCAAAGTGCCTACTAAAATGGTCTGGCTGACCACAGTCAACTATCTTTTAATTTGCATGGACCTACAGCTACCTTTGGCCCAGATAGATACCCAGTGCTGATGATCCCTTTAACCATCGGCAGGAAATGACTCAGGAGAGCCACAGCTTTTCCTGAGTAGCATACTCTCCTGGGAACTTGAGAACTATTTATTCCTTTTATTTTTTTAAAGCTTTTAAAAGTTTCCCTTGGCCAATTCATGTTGGCTGCTAAATGCTATTTTCATATTAGCTGATACTTATATTATGATCGCCTCTGGTTATCTCCTGGATATTGGCTGGTCAGAAACCAGGACCATTGCCTCATCACCAAGAATAACAGAGCAGAGTGTTACATGCTCCCTTCTTCCAACTCTGTTGTTAAGAAGGTGGAAGTGAATGAGGCAAACTAAGAAAAACAAGTATGCTGAAACAATAATATCTAATTTTAACACATAAAGAATATGGGTTCTGCACTGACCAGTGTGGCTCAGTTGGTTTGGTGTCATCCCACAAAGTGAAAGGTCACCAGTTAAATTCCTGGTCAGGTCACATGTCTGGGTTGTGGGTTTTGTCCCCAGTCAGGGTGCCTGCGAGAGGCAGCAGATTGATGTTTCTCTCTTGCACCGATGTTTCTCTCCCTCTCTTTCTTCCCCCCTTCCCATCTCTCTAAAAATAAATACATAAAATCTTTTTAAAAAATGCGGCTCTAATGTATCTGCATGTAATGATGGTGCTACATGAACTTCACAAATGTTGTATCTTAACAATTATTATTTTTATTTGTGTGCTGAACATAGTGCTAGTAGAAGCTATTTGAGAAAAGCAAAAAGGATATTGGGATATTGTCCCTTTAGGTGGATTTTCCAGACAGAACAAATATTAGCCTTCCTTCCTTCCTTCTTTCCTGCCTCCCTCCCTCCCTCCCCCCCTCCCTTCCTTCCTTCCTTCCTTTTTTTTCCTTCCTTTTTTCCTTGTATAGCAGTACTTTCTCAGAACTTCCCAGGACTTACACTGTTTGGAATTCTTATCTCACTGCATAAAATATCCTTTATAATGTTTATGAATTAAAAGCTAACCTGTATAGTATAGTCCTGTGTGCCAGGCACTCTTGTAAACTACTCCATGAAGTGACCACTATTGTTATTCCTGTTAAAGAGATGAAGAATGAGGCACAGTGAAGATAATTGTTCAAAATCACAAACTAGTAAGTGGTAGTGTTAGGGTTTAAACCTAAGAAATTTGAATCTAGAATCTGCACTTTTAACCCCATTCTTCACTATCTCACAGTGAAATTGTTCATCAAAACAATGATTATAAAATTAGTATGTTTTAGAATATATACTGCTGGCATACTTAACAGAATTGACAAACCTACTGATACAGTTCATTTGTGAGGCTGCAGAGCTAAGTGGCCTGGTTGTCATTAACCTCTCCAGTCATTTCCTTAGGGCTTACTTTTGGTAAATGCCACCTTTTTCACAAACTTTACTCTTGGAAGCTATTTGTGAATAAAAATGTTATTTAAGAGATAATATTATCCAAATTATCATAATATTTTCTCTTCTAAGTTCCTATCCTCCTAGGTGGTCATCCATGCTGGATATAACAGCAGAACGTTGCAGGAAAGTGGCAACAGAGTGGTAAAATTAATCACCAAGCTTGGGAGAGACTTGAGAATAGAATAGAACAAGGTGGATTGTTGCTTTGGAGAGGTTTTGATCTAAATATGGGGAGTGATTGATTATGAGCTTGAGAGAATCAGTATGACCCTGTAAAGATAACAGGCAGGAATGCCATGCTTGAATCTTAATTTGCAAGTTAAGACCCTGCAGTGCTCATGACTCCCTAAAAATTTTCTCAGGGACATGTCCAGAAAAATCATACATGTATATACATAGTGTGATTGACAGTATAAGGGTGCACTTGAGATTAGTGATGATGAATACAAAGTTGGACTGGTCAGCACAGTCATGTGCTTTCCTCTAGCCACATTCGGTTCTGATGGTGCAAGAACAGAGAAAACTGAGTTGGACTGAACTGGGGTTGTGGTTTGCCAAGCTAGACAGGAGAAGAGAGTGGAGGGCTTTTTTGCTATTCTCAAGAATTTGTTGTTCTGTATAACTTTTAGAAGCACTTTGTTAAGTTTCACATAAAAGTCTTGTGATTTTGGTTTGAACTCCCTTAACCATACTTATCAATTTGGGACTACGCGTCCTTTATAATAGTGAGTGTTCAATCTCTTCATATCTTTAAGTGTCTATAATATCTTTCAACGCAGTTTTGAATTTTTCTCCAAAAAAAAAAAAAGAAATCACATATACTAAATCTAGTATAAAAGACATGAAAAAAAAAGTCTGTAACATCCTTGTTCAGTATTTTCATATTTAGAGTTGTTGTATGAAAATTTTCTGTCTGTATTTCATCACAAAATGATGAAATAAATTATTACTGCTGTCAAAATCTTATTTTGAAATTCAGATGGTTTAGTAATAAATGCTGTAACTTGGCTGCCTATTTAGAAATAGTTCTTTTGTAGCTGTTTTCCTTTGGGTTTTTATCCTTTGAGTAGGCTCTCTTACATCTTTCAAAGATATTGTGTTATTTCTCCCGTGGAAAAAATACGCCTTTTTTTCTTTTCAGCTTAGTTCTTTTGTACTTCAAAAAATTGAAAATGCAATATGTTGGATTGTATAAATGTTATAAGGCATCATGTATTATTAGAATAAATCATTCAAGTTCACACCCCAATATTTGATGATTTTTAAAAGATTTTTAGAAATCCCCAATAATTTGACTAAAAAAAGGATTCACTTCCCCTGTGTGTGCATGCAGAATATTTGGCTATATATTTGTATTAATTCCCTACAGCTGCCATAACAAAATGCCAAAAACTGGATGGTTTAAAAAAACAGAAATTTATTCTCTCACACTTTTGGAGTCTAGATGTAGGAAACCAAGGTGTTAACAGGGCCATGCTCCGTCCAAAGCCTCTGGGGTCCTTCCTTGCCTCTTCCCACTTCTGGAAGCCCCACGTGTGCCCAGGCGGGTGGCAGTATCACTCCAGTTTCTGTCCCTGCTTTCACATGGCTGTCTTCCCTACGTGTGTCTCTGTCTTCTACTCTTAGATGGACATCAGTCACATTGGATTATGGGCCCACCCTATTCCACTATGACCTCACCTTAATTAACTACAACTACAAATGACCCTATTTTGAAATAAAGTCATTCTGAGGGACGGGGGGTTAGAATTCCAACATATGTTTTTGGGGGATTCAATTCAACCTGTAATAATACCCAATTACTTACTAAGAGATCTCATGTAAGCTTTTTAGGAATATAGGTATATTCATTTAAAAATGTAATTTGGATTCCGTTACTTGAAATAGAGAAAAGAAACAAATGTCATAATACACTATTAAAATCTGTAGTGGTAAAATGTTGCATGCCAACCAGGCCTTGATGGGAATTCTTCTTCTTCTTTCTTTTTCCTTCAACAAAAACTCTATAGGTAATATTTTAAAATATTTTTGATTAAACTATTTGGCTGAAGCATTGATTTTAATACGGTTTTCTTGATTATATTCCCAAGTCTATTCAGCTTTCTACATTTTTACATTTGCTTTTAGAAAGGAGAAAGGTAGAGAAGTTCATCAAAGTTAAATACATTATGTGACTACCCTCTTTTTCTTTATTTTCTTACTTTGAAATGCACAAAAGGAAACTTTCTTTTCTCAAGAAAGGCTCCAAAGAGTCTTGCTACCTTTATAAAGGCTTCCAAATGCTGTAATAAGTCTGCCAGCACCATCTTTAACTCAGATCTTTGTCACAACTGTCCTGTATAATACACCTTTCTGAGCTTCTCATCCCAATAGTTGATGTTGGCAATAAAGGGAAATTAAAAATTAAAAATAAACAACAGTAAAAAAAGTGATCTTGAAGGTAGATCAGAGCTAGACCAATCACTTAGTTTAACCTCCTGATTACAGAGGAGGATATGGAGGTGAGGTCCCGAGTTTCCTGAAGGTCAGCAAGGTGAGGTATGGCAAACTGGATCTCATCTTGCTCTACTGAATCACATTATCTTTTCTCCCATATCTTATTCAAAACTCTTACAAAAGGTAAAGAATGGCTGTCATGCAATCATATATTTTAAGTGGTATGTGAATTGTATCTCAATAAAGCTGTTTTTTAAAAAAAGATAGATGGCTGGGTTTCAAAGGTACAGCAATGAGAAGATGCTATGTTTAAGAAACATTCATTTTAAACAAGAGTTTCTTTTTAAAAAAATTACACAGTACAGTCACCTGAAAATTGTAACTAGCCTGAATTCTGAGATCTAAATAATAACTTAGGTCTGATTCAATTTTATTTACAGCACTATTTATTTTGTAGAAATAGAAGGTAATTTAGAGAGGCAAAATTGTTTAAGAAATAGTCTTAACATAGTTCTTGACACTCAAAAAGTCTGAACAGATTTATAAGGTTAAGTTAAAATGTAAACTCTTAAATAATGCTCTGTCATGCAGCATTAAGTACGATACTGCAAGTTCACCTTTCTAGAGGACAAATTAAATTAATAGGAAACTGTTTTTTTCCATTCTTTCTTTCTGGATCTCTTATTAGTGTTTCATAGGCCTCCCAAATTGATCTAACTGTTTTATCTTTTGTCTTCTATATTTTATCTGCCTTTAAAAAGAAATCAGCTTTCCTGAGATATAATTTTTATTCAGTGAAGTTCACTCATTTTAATTGTACAGTTCAGTGAGTTACGACAGTGTACATAATTATGTAACCATCAATACTTTCATTCTAAGGAGCTCCCTCACCCCCTCTGCAGTCACCCACCCTTCCCCTTCCCTTGGCAGTTTTACCCACGTTAGAATGCTACATAGAATCACATGTAGGCTTTGTGTCTTGCTTCCTTCACTTAACATAATCCCGATGAGTTTCTTCCATGCTGTGTACATTGTTTGTTCCTTTTTATTGCTGAGTAGGCTTCCAAGCCATGGTATGTTTATCCATTCACGAGTTGATGGACCCTTAGGTTGTTTCCAGTTTTCACTTTTCTTGGATAAATACCTAGGAGTGAAATTGCTGGGTCATATGACTAGGTATGCTTATCTTTATTAAAAAAATCACCAAATGGTTTTCCAGAATAGTCGTATCATTTTAAATTGGCAACAGCATCCATTATATGTCCTTGCCAAGATTTTATTCTAAATTTTCTTCAAGATATTTTATAGTTTTGGCTATTATATTTAGGCCCATGATTCATTTTGAGTTAATTTCTTTAATAAGCTGTGTGATAAGGATTAAAGTTCTTTTTTTTTTTTTTTTTTTGCATATGGATGGTTAATTGTTCCAGCACAATTTATTGAAAGGACTATCTTGTCCCTGTTGAAATACTTTGTACCTCTTTCAAAAATTAATTGACTATGTAATATATATGTGTGTGTGCACATATGTCTGTTAGTCTGTTTCTAAACTCTCTATTCTGTTTCCTTGATCTTTATGCCAATACTACACTGTCTTAATTATTGTAGCTGCATCTTAAATCTTGAAATCAAGTTGAAGTCCTTCTAGTATCCTTAATGTCTCTCAGCAATATTTGCAAGGTAATGGTCTTGGGCATATTTTCTTAAATCCATCCTTAAATATTTCATGTTTTCTGAGGCTATTGTAAATTTTACAGCTTTTCAAAAAAGAAAAACACTTTTCAAGTTCTACTTGTTTGTTGCTAATACATCTTTGGTTTTTTTTCCTATTTCCTGGGAGGTTTTTAAAATCTGTCTTTCAATATGCATGTTAAGTTTTAAAAAATGCAATTAAAAATTTTTAGTGTGGTAAAAAAATACACAAGATGAAATTTACCATTTTAACCATTTTTAAGTATACAGCTCAGTGTACTTAAGTACATTCACATTCTTTTGCAACCATCCCAACTATGCATTTCCATAACTTCATCATCCTATGTTGAAACTCTATACTCATTAAATACTAATTTCCTACTCCCACCTCCACCTAGCCCTTGTTATTCACTGTTCTACTCTCTGTCTCTATGCATTTGACTATTCTAGGGAACTCATGTAAATGGAATCACACAATATTTGTCTTTTTGTGTCTGACTTATTTCACAGCATAATGTCTTTGGTTTAACCATGTTGTAAGGTGTATCAGAATTGCATCCTTTTTATTTTTTAATTTAGAGAAAGAGTAAAGGGGAGGTAGAAAGCGAGAGGTGAACATTAGTCAGTCTCCCCACCCCCACCATATGCGCACAGGCTGGAGATCTAACCTGCAACCTTTTGGGTGATGCTCCAACCAAACTGAGCCACTTGATCCCAGCTGCATTCATTCATTTTTTAAAAATTTTTGTTCAAGTACAGTTGTCTCCATTTTCCTGCCACCATTTGCCTTCATTCTTAAAGGCTTAATAATATTCCACTGTATGTATAGACCATGTTTTGTTTTTCCATTCATTCACTGATAGACAGTTGGTGGGTTTCTACCTTTTGGTGGTTGTGAAAAATGCTGCTGTGAACATACAATTAGTTTTAATTTATAAACTCTTTCATGTTCTCTGATAATTTCTTTTTTTGTTTGTTTTATAGGATGATATTTTCTATCTCCCTCTAAATATTGTAGTTTCTTTGATGTTTTCTTCTTTTCTCTATATAGCTCTCTTTTCTCGAGTTTCTTTTTCTGTTTGTTTTCATTTTTAGCTTTCATTCAAAGCTCTTGCCAAATGTCTGGTGGACCTTGCATTTTGTTTAATGCTTAAGAGTAAAGTATTTTATAAATGGACTGGAAGCTCTGGGGGGAGAAGGGAGCAGGAGGGACTGATCAGGTTTTTTTACTGAGTTAGTCCAGATGCCAGTGTTTTGAGGAATTCTCATCGGCACCACCCATTTTGTTTTTCCACAAAAGGACTCTCCAGTTTCTTGCCTGGGGGAGAATGAGGTGTTGGGACTGCAGGGGTGTGGGACACAGTAATGGTGGGGCAGCAGGGATATGTTCAAGCCTTGCTGCAGGCATTCTGGGAGCAGGCAGGGGACCTAAGGGCCAAGAGTTTCACTTTTTTCTTAAACCACTTGTTTTCAATCCTGGCACCTCCAAGGGCAGAGCCTCTCAAGTGTTCTGTGACACAAAATGACTTTCTTCTATTTGATATTGTCCCTTGAGAGGTATCTAGGTTGTAACTTCATAGTCTCCTAAGTCAAATGGTTCCTCTATATGCTTTTTGTCTTCCAAAAATATGTTGAAATATTTCATACATTTCAAAAGAGGATTGTCTCCTCTTTTATTCTTTGTCCTTGTTGGTTAATACTATGTTTATTGCTTTACTGATATTTTAATAGTATTTTAGGATGGGGAGGAAATGAACACATAATATACCATATTTAACTCATTGGCGTACATAGCATTTATCATTGACAAAAGGCTTACATCATTTCTTTCACCACCTAACAGGAAAATTTTGCACTCAGGACAATAAATAAAACTTACAAAATGGGAGTGCTAGATCACAATAGTTTGATATAATAAAAGGAAAATGAGTTTTAAAAGATGAAGGTGGGGCAATATTCAATAGCATTTCTGGTAATGAATGTGTTCTTGGGTTCTCTGGAAAGTATAAAAGAAGTTGAAGATGAGCAATATAGATCTGTTGATTTTTTTCAAAAATCTATACCTGATAAATACAAAAGTAGTATATAAAAGAACCCTTCTAGTTAATTTTGTGATTAAATGGAGTTCACTTAATCCCTTACTGCTTTTCTTCCAGCTATTTCCTTCTCTTTAGCATCTTCATTAACAGATGGTTAGTTACAGGAAGAGGCCAAGTTCACTGGGCAGTCCTGCTAGTTATTGGCTAAGAGGCTGGAGCCCCCAGTTTAATGAGAGTTTAAGGATTATCTGTGGCTTAAATTATTGGTGCTGTCCCATTGCTACAGATTACTTAGTGCTAAAGATAATTGCATTGAGCACTTACTGGAATACTATTTTGAGTTCTGAATTTAATATTTAAAAAGTGGATGGAAAAGAGAAAATGAGCACTTATTTAAAAACTAAAGAACTGGACCTATGAAGAAAAGCTAAAGGGAGTTATTTTATTTTGTTTTTCATTTATTTTGAAAAGTAATGGTTAGATGGAAATAATATTATTCAAGTATGTCAAGAGATGTTTCATGTTGACATTTCCCAAGGCTCTAAGCAAGGCCTTTTCCTCCCAGTGGTAGCAGACAGTATCCATCAACCTACTTGTTGGTCCCCTCCCCCAACCTCACCAATTTCCTCAAAACTTTACCCATGAAACCTAACAAACAGGTTTAGGTACCTGCTCTCCAGACTAGATCTGAGCTTCTGCCCTAGTTTTCCACCTGCCTTGTTGTTTCTACTCCAATATTCTTCAGGCAATTCAAGCTCCATGTATCTAAAAACTTAGGTCATTATATTTTCCCCAGCACTACTCACCAATTCTGTGCTCCTCCCCAGGAATTTCCTGATAAAGGCAACACTAATTTGCCTTGTTACGTAAGCTTAAACTTTAGAATAAACTTTTCGTTCTTCTTTTCCATCAGCTCCTCTATCCTGTTAGACACCAAATTCTATGAATTCAACTTAAAAGTTTTTCATATCTTATGAAGAGTTCCTGAAATCCTGTTGGAGTATGTCCGTCTGTCTATTGTACATATATATGTATTCATATAATACATACATACATATATATGCAACATATATGAATATATACACATATGTATATATACACCTATGTATTCTTATGTAAACTAGACTATATGTTTTTTTGATGTAGGAAGTGTTTTATTTACTCTTTAGCATCAGAGCCTAAGTGCTTCATAAATTTTAGTTGAATAAATTAATGTTTATTCTAAAGACAGTGACCACCTGGTTTCTATTTCCATTGATGATAAAAAAAAAATTATCCTTAAATCTTTAAGTGTTAGGTTGAGTGGGTTATATACTGGAATGAGTTATTTGTAACTCAGATAACTTTGTGAACTCTCTTCCATGGTTCTTTTTTCTCATGAGAACACATTTTTTTATTTGTCTAAGATGGTTTAAAAATTACTTTGGTTGGATTTGTGCTGCTAGATCAAAATTAATTTTCTGCTGGATCAAAATAGTTTTTCTGCTAGATCAAAATAAGTTTCATCAGAGAAATGATGCATATTGATGTAGCCTAAGGAAATACGGTATTAATGCAGAGACCCCAGGCAGGTTAAAGAAGGATTAGGTTCAATTTTAATTATGACTTTCACTTGCCTATTATGAAATTTCTGTTTGACAATTAAAATTTTAATTTTAGGCTAACACTGTCAATGCATAACTAGCATATCTGAAGACATTGATTTTATATTTCAATTCTTATTACAGAATGAGCTTAGAATAAGTCAAGGTTTTAGCCAGAACCATGAACTGCATTTCACAAAAAGCTGCATTTCATGAAATCTAAAGTCCTAGAGAAATGGTAGGGACAATGACTGTAGCAAGCTGTTAATGTTCTTTTAAGGGTGCTAAAACAGTGTTTCAGTCTTTTTTTGAATATAAAGATTAAAAGTAACTCAGTGGTTTTGTTTTACACAACGCATTTTCAGTAGGCAAAAAAGCTATGGTGCACAGCTCTTGAAACAGGTAGGTTTGTTGGGAATTTGCCTCATATTTCTCCTATGGTCGCTGAACCCACACTTGGGTCTGCACCCTTCAATATATAGACTAGAGTATACCCATCGTATGCCTTTAAGTCTTTCAAGGGGCATACACGACGCAAGGACAATTATCCTGTTCTGTGTATACCAGATGAGGTGTCAATTCAGCATTCTGCAATAAGCTACAATA
>PVJD01009656.1:0-60510 GCA_004026545.1 Mormoops blainvillei
CTTGTTCCTCAGGGTCCGCTTGCTGAGCGCCTCATGATGATCCCAGGCTCAAACGCACAGCAGGGCCCAGGGTGTTGCATGGTGATTGGGCATCCGAAGCCTTACGGTCCCTTGAAATCATTTTGTATAAAGTCTTCTTTATCACGGGTGGTCCACAATCAGCAATTGCCAGTAATTGATCAAGTTCGGCGACAGCTGCCTGTTCTTTGTCCTGAACAAACACTATCGGCAGCGTATTCCTCCGAGTCTGCTGGGACACGGAAAGATGCCTCTTGGGGGCCCGCTTCCCTGCGGGACGACCTCAGCGCGCGTTTTGTTCAGCAGCAGGGGAATCGTCTCCTAGGACACAGGGCAGGGCGAGAAGTCTGAAGTCAGAGACTACAGGTGGAGAGCTCCACATTCGGGTTGTAGATCTCTTGGCTCGCTTCAGAGGTGCACAGCAAATTGGTCAGTGCTTTGTAGAGGAGATCACTGAGGGTCCTTGGTGCACGTGGTCTTTCTTCTTGGTTTTCTTTGAGGTTCTTAGGAATTCCAACTGGGATAGCTTGTAAGTCAAGTGAGAGCCCAAGGAATGACCTTAGTACCCAAACATAGTTTGTTTATTTGTTTGTTTGTTCGTTTGTTTTGTTGGTTGTCGAGGCAAATTTCTTGGGTAAATTCTTGCTGCAGGGGACTGTGTGGCAGCAGAAGCCTAACAGCACCCAGAGCCCCGGGTGGAGTCCCCACAGCAAATGGGCAACCAAGCACCTGCCCCCTCACGCCCGGGATTTCAGGGTGGGGTCTATTTTATTCTTTTTAATTGTCGCATATTATGCAATAGAATAGAAATTCAATTAACATTATTAAACACTTCAACTGATTCACAGTTGTTCTAGGTTCTGTATAATTGTGTGAGATAATATTTTTTTTGTAGGAGAGGTTTATAAGAATGTAATTGATTTAGCAAATAGCTATATTTAATTAGATAAATATTGCTTAATTCCCTCCCAAAGGCAGAGTTAGTTTTTCCAAATTGCATTCCTAACAACAAAACATGAGATGCCTTTTCCCCTCACACACTCATCAGTAGTGAACGTTATCAATATTTAAATTTTGGTAACCTGATTGATGAGAAAATAATGCATTGGTTAATAGTGAACTGGAGCATATTTTTATAAATGCTTTATATATGTTCTTGCATTTCTTCTGTGAATTTCTCATTCATATCCTTCATCCATTTTCTATTGCTTTGTCTCTTATTGATTTATACCATCTCTTTATATTTTATGAATCTCTATCCCTTGTTTTCTGTATATGTTGCAAATGTTTTTCCAATCTATTACACATATTTTAATTTATAATAATATTTGCCATTAAAACTTTTCATTTTTATTATTTTTGTTCTTTATGATTTTTATAACATATTTTCCATTCTGCTTTCCTAATACTTTCATTGTTTTAAGGGTATTTTTTCATCTTCTGGAATTTATTTTTAGGTATCATAGAAATTAGGAGTAATACTTAATTTTTCCCTAAACTGATGGCCTGTAGATATCAAATTATTTTGACATGATTTTGTTGAATAATTTAGTTCTTTCCATTGTTGGGAAATGTAGCATTAAATATATTAAATAACTATCAATTCAGGGGCCTATCTCTAGAACTTCTATTTCATTAATCTAATTGTGCAATTTTGCATTATAATGTAGTTTTAATTTTGTATCTTTTCTTCCTGAGACTTTGGCAAAATATTTTCTTTCTAAGTTATTTGCATCAGCTTATTTAGGTAGTTTTTAAATTTCCCCTTTAATGTATCAACTTTGTCGAATTTTATTAATAGCTTTCCTCCTTTTGAACTATCCCTGCATGCCTGAGAAAAACCTATTTCATTGTGATCGTTTTCATACAGTGCTGGTTTGGGTTCCTTATACTTATGATGTTTTCCTCTCTAAGCACAAGCGAGATTGATCTCTAGTTGGAGTATATTCTTCCTAGTCTTTTTCTATACATTATCATAAATATTCTTACACATTTCAATATAAAGATTATGCTAGCATTTTTGACTGAGCTGGGAAGCTCCCATTTTTTTCTATACTTTGGAAACATTTATACATACAGAAATTATTTCTTCTTTTTCAGTTAGACAGACCTTACCTATTACTTTGCCTGGGCTAAGTCTAATTTTAGAGCTAGGTTTTTCTTTCTATAATGATTATGATTATACTATTTGTGGCCACTATTGAAACATATTTGCATGGTTTTGAACTTTTTAAATGTTTTGTATGTACATGCTGCTTAAAGTTTCCTAGCTTCCCTAGCCAGTGTATCTCTGCTAACAGCACACTATGATCTTAGTAGTTCTCCATTAATTATGTCACAAAACGCAGATTCACTGCAAATAACTACAATTAAAACTCAAAATTTCGATTATGTTTCATATTTGGCAGAGACTATTTTTCCTTACAATAGCTAATATAAAATTTCAAATATATATTTAGGGGACAAAATGAAACTCTTCTAACCTAAATAGAGTCCTTCAGATTATTTAATTTAGGTTGCTGTGTCTCAGAGCAGTGACTATTAAGAGTGACAAGGTATAAACAAATAGATATTTATTTACTTAAAAATAATTGTGCACTTCATCGCTCCTTTTTCTTAAATCACAGAAGCGATGAATTGACAAAGTAAAAAATACTAAAAAAATACAGAAAATAAGGTCATTCATACTAAATTCACCTCTCGAAAGAAAATATATTGCTGTATAATCTGCCAGAAATTTGTGCAAATTTACCAATAAATATATTGGAAAAACGTGTTCATTTTATATGTATAGGTGGGTATTTATAACCTGCACTTTCCATTTACCATTATGAACATTTTTCCATGTCAGTAAATAGAAACCTGCCTCTTAATGGCCACATAGTATTCTGTTGTGTCAGTCATTATAATTTATATAGTCATACTGCTGTTATTGGACATTTACATTGTTTCTAATTTTTTCACACTTTAAATATGCTGAGAAAAATAATTTAAAGTATTTTTTCTTAAATATTTTGTGCTAATTATATAATGGATCTGTGTGAAAGGAGACACTTTCAGGATATGAAGAGTTCTGAGTCATGAGGTCAGCTGATGTCATTTATTTTACTTTATGCTTTATAACTTTCATTTTATCCCAAAACCCCCAGCCAGCCTGATACAATTCACTCCCTGTATATAGAGCCTTCAGATGAGCTTGAAGTTGGATAAACTTGTGGCCCACGGTGCTCCCTGTTCCCGGCTCCCTACATTCTCTTACTGCATCTAGTATCCTCTGGTCTTATGTTTTATATCATTTTTCTTATAAGTTTAAAGGGAAAAATTTCAAAGCAGGGGTTTCATATACTGAGAGAATTAGCAAACAAATAAATGAGTGTTTGCCCTGTGTAGATACGAAGATGAATAATGGGGCAGGGGGCTAATATTTATTGAATGCTTTCTCCGTGCCAGATCTTTTATAGTCATTATTTTATCAGTCTTCACACTATCTCTGCAAATTTCATATTTCAGATGAGGAAAATGAGTTCCAGAACCTAACCAAGATAGAACCTAGCAAGTGAGAGAGTCAGGTTAGAACTCAGGGCCGTTTGGCTTCAAGCCTCCCTGCTGCGGATGGAGCGCAGTCCCTGCCCTCAAGGAAAGCACTAAATGGTGGCGCTGAGAAGTTGCTCCCTAATCTAATTCACTGGCATGCACACTTGTGTTCCTTGCCTATTTACCTCTTCCTAATATTGAGAAGGAGACACAGGTAGTTCCTTACACGTGAATGCGGCTCTTAACGCAGGACTTAAACCGAAATGATCATAATGGAAATATGTTATGCATGAACAAAATATATGTGGACAAAAAATGTATGTTGAAGCAGATGATGCATTCCGGGGAGACAGGCTTTTTCAAGAATTATAAACGAAATTTTAAAAATCAACCAAGCACATGTGGTCACCAACTAGTCAATGACAAAAATTTAAAGGGGGGAAAAAAAAAAGAAAAGAACAATTTACTCACTGCCCTCCAAGGTTGGAAAGGATCAGGGCTGAGGAGAGGCTGGGAACTAATCAGCAACCTTAGGCTTGTCTGAAAGTGTCAGTTCGTTTTAATAAGTTGGGAAACACTTTTAGTATATGACAGTAGTGACCACGTCTCAGAAAATGTGCTTAAATATGTTTTATTTTTTTTAAAGCATGGCCTTTAGTTCAGACACCTTTGGTTGGATTTTCTGCCCAGGAAGCTGGAGGTAGACCCTGCTAAGCTCTCTTGGGAAGTAAATGTCTTAGGGTCTTTTCCCCACATCTCTGTTTCTTTACTTCTTCAGGCCTTTCTGCTTGATGGAAATGGCAACGTTTAGCTGGAACAACAGATGCCTTTCAAGCAACTGTTAAGTTCGATTTGACAAGCAAATACAGGATTATAGATAGAGAATTTTTTTCTCAAAAGAGAAATAAATGTATCAAAATTTATGCTCTGGTGGAAAGAGCACCAAACTCAGGATTAGAAGTTTTAATTTCATATTCTCATCTTAATAATCATATGAACTTGGGCCAATGTCTTAACCTGTCTGGACCTCAGGTTGTTTGCCCAGGCGCAGTGAAAAATATTTGCCCCACCCAGCACTTAGGATTGCTAATGACAATGCAATTAAATACCGTATGTGAGAGCCATCTGTGAAATGTTGAATGGTACATAAATTTGTTATTATTGTTAGAGCAGATATTATTATTAGCCTCACAATGCCCGATATAACTCGGTACTTGGTTACAACTCGTTTTTGTTGTTTTAGTAACGTTCCCATAGCAAAGAGTTGTGGTTTGGGAGCTCTGTGGGTTCAGGCTGGCACATTATGTGAACCTGTTGAAAAATGATGGCTGGTAAGTGAAAGGAGGAATGTGAGAAATTTGTGGGCTGCTCACCTCCAGCCTGAGTTTATCATTCCCACCCAATTGGTTAGATTCTCTCTGAAACTGTGACCATTACATGTCAACACATGAGAACAGAAGAGAAGAAATAGGATTTCTTAAAGTTAAGAGTAGTGTTCAAAACTGACATGCTCCAAAAAATCCAAAAACAATAATGATGACACAGCATATTTCAGTTGGTCTGAAATGCCTAGGGAACTAGTACATCTTTGGGGTGTGAGGCCAGGGGCTAGGACGACCTCTTGTCACAGTGAGATGGGCCTAGAGACATTGCCTGGCCATCTTGTCTCTAAGTTGAGGTTCTGGGCACAAGTAGAAGTGCAGGCTCTTTGACCCTGTGTATCTTCTTCCTTCCACTTTATCCACAGTCTACTGAAGGGCTAGCCGTGAACGCTGGATGCAGAATTTGTTCCCTGAAACTACTTTTGAAATTCTGCAGAGTAGAAATACAACGTGTCCAGGTGACACGTGAGTTCCTGGGCTTGGAGCCCAAGAAAGGCCCCTATACTGAGAGGCCAGACTGGTGTGGTCCCAGGGCAGCATGGCGTTCGCACTGAATGTCTGGGAAACGTCAGTGCTACAGCCACTGTTTTTAAATTAAATTCTCGTCCTGTTCTGCCTGCCTCTTTCCTCCTTCCCTTCCCTTCCGCATTCCTCTTTTCCCTTTACACGATTTTCGCTCTTCAGAATATCCCTACTCATTCTTTCTTCTTTTTACTTCCATTACTTAGTAGATATACAATCTTGGGCAAATGGGTTAAGTGCTTCGTGTTGCATTTTTCCTACCTGTAACGTGAGAATAAAATACTCACCAGAGGACTGATGGAGACGGTTTACTTGCTGGTTCCCTCTCCTCTCTTTTTCTGTCTTTTCCTCATCTTCGAAATCTCTTTCATTTTTTCTTTTCCATTTTCCTTTTCCTTTCTTTCTTTCATTTTTTTCCCTTTCCCTCTCTTTCTGACATTTAAAGCCATCTCCCGCCAGCTTAGCGTTATGCCCTCAGTGAGTCACCTTGGGACATACTGTTTTTGTCAACTAACCACATTTCCTCTGCTCCTGGGGCAGGACGTGTGGCTGTGACTAGCAAGGCTTTCAAAATCAATCATAGGACTTCATTTATCTTCACTCTCATACCACCGTTGCTGAACCCCAGGCTATCACAACTACATCTGGTGGCATTTTCTATCTTTTTCAATGAACATAAATGAAATAGGAGGTCGATTGGAAGTCTTGCAAACCATAAACGATACATATTCAGCAGAGGTCTTTCCTTTCTGAAAAATAGCCTGCAAGAACCTTGGGTCCTTGACACCAAATCTGAGGGCGACCCTCCCACAGCTGCCTCTCGGTGTCAGTTCATCAGAGCTATAGAGTATTGCCCATTCGTATGAGCCATAGGAAAAGCAGGACTGATTTCATTAAAACATTCGGATATGTAGGGAGGTAGTCTCCACCAGGAAGCGTATAACATGGAATTGGACAATGAGGCCTTTTGCGTAGTGCTGATGTGGGCCGCTCGGCCCTGTTTCTTCTACGCTCCCCTCACGGGCCAGTTGCTGAAGCGGGGCACGGTGGTAGACGAGGCATCTATTTTGCTCCCAACAGCTCACAATCTGGTGGGAGAGAAAGGAAGTGAAGAGGCAATCTCTCTCCCTGCACTCAGAGTAAATCAGGATTTGGGGGGCATATGAGTGATGGTCAAAGGCTATCCCAGCCTGGGGGCAGGGCTTCCCAAGGAGAAATACCTGACGTGAGGCCAAAGGTAACTGAGGAGAAGTTAGATTTGAGGTGGTCCAGGACAGGGGAGAGAGGGTTTTCCAGCCAGAAGGAGCAGGCTGTTCCAAGGCTAGGATGTGGGAGAGGGAGAGGAAATGGTGCATGTGGGGGCTCAGGTAGTTCCATGTGACTGGGTTGGTAAGTACGGGGGCGGGAGTTGGCAGGAAGTGTAGCTGGAGAGGGAAAAAGCAGTCAGCAAGGCCTGATTGTCACGCTAAGGCTCTTGAATACTTTTCCGTAGCCATTATGGAGGTATTTAAGGACTGTTAAACAGGGGGAAAACATGAACACATGCGTTACTTCGGAAACCTCAGTCCAGCTTCAGTGGAATTGTTGGTTAGAAGAAAGCAGGGCTGGACATGGGAACGAAAGTCAGGGTGGTTGTTTTCACCCCTGGCTGCACGTGGAGATGCGCGGGGAGCTTTGAAAAGCACCGATGCCTCCGTTTCACCCACAGAGGCTCTTTGATATCATTGGCCTGGGATGTAGCCTGGGATTCGGAATTTTTAAAAGCTTCCCGGGGCATTCTAATTCGCAGCCCAGGCAAGGAGCGCTGAATTCAAGGGTGGAGAAATGGAGATGACTGAAGGACTGTGAGATGCGTCAGGCTTGGGCTGGGCCATGCCCCAGAGCTTCCTAAAATAATAAAAGTAAAAATTAAAAAAATTCTAGAATGTTTAAGAGGTCAAGTCTTGAACTTGATGACCAACTACAGGTGGATTCTCAAGTGACTGGCATGAGGAGAGTGGCGAGCCTATAAATTCATCAATACCAAGCCTGAGATGTACATCGATGGGAAATTGCGGAATCTCAAGAATTAATTGATTGATGACAACATGGTGTGAGTGGAAATGGTGTTATTTATTTAAAGTGTAAGTTATTTCTACACCAGCCTACACACACACATAACCACTTAAAACACCCCCCTCATTTTTTCTAAATTTCACTTAATTTTCTTCCTCAAATTGATTGAGATTGGACAGAAAAACTAAATAAACTGCATTGAAAGTTTTCTATTTAGCTTGTCCCGACTATGGTTAATTTGTGAACAATGACAACACCACCACACACACAAAAAGGAGCACTTATTTTAAACTAGAAAAGAGGTTTATTCAGGTTTTCGCTTTTGTTTTTTCACGCACTGTTTTCCACGGAGAGCTCATGGCCTACCGCACAGCCACAGTCCGTACTTCCCCTTTCCCCATTTCTACTCAGCCCTTCTAAGAATTACTCAGCCTGAGAACACTGAGAACATTGGGGCACGTCCCAGTCCCGTGGAGTTAACCCTCCAGGCACAGAAGGGCTCTCCTGGTTTCGCGGCAGTGGCTTTGCTGGGAGCTGCCGTGCTCCGTAGGCCCCTGGTCTCTGCTGAGAGGATGTGACTTAGGGGTTAAATGCAGTTTGCAGTTTCAAAAAATGCCTGATTTGTTGAAAGAGGCTCCTGAAGAAGAACATGTGAGTCTGAAACGGTTTGCAACATCTGAGAAGGTGGGAGTGCACGTTCAGAGGCCCTCGAAAAATCAGATTGGGGCCCGGAATCAGGAAAAAGACTCTATTGCGGTTTCTATGACTCTCATCAACTTATAAGCCTTCCTGTTGAAATCCCTGACAGTACCTTTGACAGCGTGTTATTATCTTACAATAAAATCTGTCCCCAACCCCCTAGTCCTGCTGCTCCCCCACTTTCTAAGAAGGTGTTGAACAGTTAACTGTGGGGGGATGGAGAGTTCAAAAGCAGATTCTCGAAGTTCCTGGTGACTTGACTCTTTCAGGGAGTAGGTGGGGATCAAACTCTCTAATTTTATTTTTTCATTTTCACTGGAATTGAATTAACAACAGCAAGAGAATGCCTCTAGGTTTACAGTTGTACGGCTTATTGCATATATATCCTATAAAACAGAAAACCATATGGAGAATTCCGCTTTCTTGGCTTTTTGTGTGTGTACCAGGAAGTAGTAAAATGTTTTGAGGTGCTATTAAGTCTTTAAGTTACAAAATCAAGATTCCACCTTAAAATTTTTCCATACTGTACGTTGTTGCATAGCCTGGGGTGCTGACTTCCTGCCAAATATCTATCAGAGAGTGATTTATGATATATGATACGCTCCCCAGCCCAAGTGGAGACTGTGTCGTTGAAACATGAGAAAGGGGAGGCCTTACTCTCTCGAAACCATGATGACTGGTTTCTGTTTGGCTTTTCTGAGAGAACATACAGTACAAAACGTGCCCCATTTTACAGCACCAAAACTTATGTAAGAAACAAAGCACAATTAGGTTCAAAAACTTAATTTCTCCTTACTGTTTGGTAGGGGCTGTTTTCACTTGGAGCGCCTGTTCTTTCTTTCCTCCATTCGTTCCCTCCCGCCCCTCCTCAGCCTCCCCGTTGTGGCTGATCTTCGGAGCTCGGAAATAAAATCAAACGACTCTGTACTGGCAGTGAAAATATTTTAAAATGAAATCTCAACTCGGTGTTTTAAATATTTCATGTGCTTTTCATTCTGCTATGACTAAGAATATATTGTGATTTCTCGTGTTTTCTGTTCTGCAAATGTTTCCCTTGCAGCTGTGAAGACGTACATCTCCCATACGGCTTTTCGGGCACTTTGCAGCTTGCTTAGATAAGGTAACCTGGATTCCCTATGCCCCCCACCCCCACTCCCCCAAAGAAAAGGAAAAGAAAAGAAAAAGAAAGCAACCATTTTTCCTTCATATCAAAATCTTTTGGCCTCTAAGCGGATACTCTAATTAACTGCCGTTTAAAGGGCAGTTGCTTGTCTGACTTTCACAAATACTGTTAGTAGTGGTGTTGCTACAGGTTGTTTGTCTGTAAATGCTGAGGGTTTTCGTTGGTATTACTGTGAATTGCTTGTTTTCTAAACATAAAGGAAAGCTATGGTCCCTGAAAAAATTTGGAAAATACGGAAAGGTATAGTCAAGACAAAGTACCCTAACCCACCTCGTTTCCCAAGTTATCTTACATCATTGTTATTTTTCAGTGTCATTTTACATATTTGAAAACGTGATTTCTAATGGCTCCGTAATTTAGGAGAACATCATGATGTACTTAACTGTTTCCTTCATGTGGGACATTTACGGTAGTTCCATTTTTGATGGCAATAGTCTTATAAATAACAATGCGATAGATAAACAACTCCGACTATGGAACTTCAGCCATATTTCTGTTTACTTCCTTAAGACAATTATCCTGTAATTGGCATTACTAAGTCAAAACTTATAAATCTGTTTTAATAATCTTGCAACCTATTTTCATATTGGTTTAGAAAGTTTGTGCTGTATATCACTACTTCTACTGTAAGCTGAATTTGTGCCGATCTCATCCTTATAGTCTTCAGTACTCTGGTGGTTGATGGGTTTTTTTTAAACCTTTGCCAACTTAATACATATAGAGTGATAAAAGTAATTGTAATCAGCATTATTTTAATTATTAAAACAACATAGCATATTTTTCTTGTATGCAGTCCACTAATTTTGAACATTTAGTGGCTTGGTTTAGTAAGCTTTGTCCCCAAACCCCACATTCTATTTATTAGAGATTTCTTTTGAAAACTCTCAGACTATATGTTTCCTGGTAATAACCTGGAAATTAATTTTCTATTACAGCAGCTGAGTACTGATGGAAGTCTGGCCAGAACTTGAACGCTTGGTTCCAAAACGTTTGATAACTTAAACTCCCAAGTCCTTCTAACTCAGGGCCCATCCCAGGTATACCCAGGGCAAGCCTCTCTTCTGTAGGGATGTGAAAGTCCTGCTTTCTCGTAACATTCCCTGACAGGTGCATGTTAATGTTCCTGGGAGCAACTGGGGCATATTGCTTTTTGTTCCTGATTCTGCTCATGAACTTGTAACCCGTTTGACAAATGATTCTTGAACTTAGGATGCTTTCGATAATGCATTTTTGGACCATCTTAATCTGTCTCATCTCAAAACTGTTCCTTCCCACGGAAGGCCTCTGGGACTTTCTTTAATATGCTAGGATTACTGCTGGGTTGTCCCTAATACTTGGCTGAGGGTAGAAGTGGCAGTTGGAGCCGCGGTAAAGCCGGTCCTGGGAATGCCTCTCAAATTCCCCCTACTTTTCTGTCTTTTAAGTTGCCATTTATTGAGTACCGACTGCATGCCAGGGGCCTTTCATACTTGTTCTCATTGAACCTTTATTACCATCCAATGGAGTTTTTTTCATAGGCAAACATAACCTCTGAGAGATTATGTCAATTCCCCAGAGAAACAAAGATTTTAAGTGGCAGCCGGTAAATACAGAGAGGTTCAAAATTCCTGTTTAGTAAATTATATAGAAGTTTTAGGAATAAACATGCCAAAGTCTCTCAGGTAAAGCACTGAGCGTCTCAGGGAGGCAAACGGAGGGTCTTTTAATTAATAAAATGCAAGAGAATTCTCTTACCTGCTCCCCCTGAAAAACACATATCGTAATCGTAGTGTTTTAATCGCTTCATATGTAATCATTTAGAGTCTCAAACATTTCTGAGAACACATACGAGCTCTGAAAGGATTGCAGAAATTTATCCAGTGACCTCAGGCTATTGGATTTATCCCACAAGTTTGGATGAGCACCTTGCATTTCTATGTATATGTGTCTTAGGAATTCTTTTGCTTTGTGGCTTGGTAGCATGGCATTTACTCTCTGAGCTGTGCGCTGTGCCCATGAAAACAGGGGTTGATCATTTATGGACCAGGAAATATGCTAAAGGTGCTGTAAGGACAGGCTTTTGGTGTCCTTTCTCAGAAAACGGTATTCCAACTTCCCAGAGTCTCAGGGTTTTAGAGCTCCGGCTTCCTAGCTTCTTCAGCTTCTGCAACCTGAGATAACCTGTTGCTATTTTTGAATATAAATAGACCTTATTAGGCATAAAAAGAACTGCCCAAGGGTTTTCCCCCCTTTCTCATTTTGGTGTTTGGATTATTAGCGGAAGTCTTGAGCTTTGAAACTTGGGAGGCAGTGCCTGCAAACAAACATCCTGTGGACAAAATTGTTGGCCCAGCACTCAGTGTTCCAGGATGATTGACAGGAAGCAGGGTGTGTAGTGAGAAGGGAAGATGGACACTCTGAGCTCCGTGGCTTCCAGTTCCCCCAAACAATAGCCAGTCTCCCAGGGAGCCTCGCACATTCTTTTTCCCATTTGCTGGCTGGAAGTTGGAACGGTTGTTTGTGGTGGGAGTTAGGGAGGTTGCAGGCTGGGAAAGGAGGTGAAAAGGACCCTGGTACTCAGTCCAGCAACTGCAAACAGAAAATCTGAAACTTCGGATAAGGCCTTTATGTGAGGGATAGGGACGTGTAGATACACAGAGATCCGGGAGGATGGCTTGAATCAGACAACGGCAAAGAAGGAGCCATCCAGAGAAGTTAAGGCCGGTCAAAGCCAACACTCCGTGGAACTGGGCTGGAGTCAGGTGGTGGCGAGGAGAGATCAGGGACTTTTAAAGGAAGGGAAATGAATCTCAGAAGGAAAAGGAAAGGAACATTTTTCCAAGCCCAGCTGTGTGCTGGATTTGTGCATGTTTTTGCATTTGGTCCTATTGCGGGCTTTTGAAGCAGATATTACATTAACTTTTTCAGACAATGAAACTGAGAGGTAGAGATGTAAGTTATTCAATGTGATAAAATTAGACCATGGAACCACTGATATTTAAGCTTCTGTGCATTGTCCCCGACCACATTTCCTCCCTAAACTTGTCCAGGTCCTGCTCCCTTCTTTCTGTTCTTCAGTCCTGGTGGCAAATATGTAGAAGGGAATTTGCCTCTAGCTCAGTCTCCTATAACTTCCAATGTGTATCTTCTTTCCAGTCTTCTTAAACCTTTCCCGCTTGCCTGGTTCTCTGAATCATCAGGCCCTTTCATATCTCTAGGTTTTTACTGTAACGTTACCTCTGCTACAGTGATTTTCTTTTCCTTCTCTCAACATAACCTACGGCTCACCCATCAAAGTCCAGTTCAAATGCCAGCTTCTTCAAAGAGCTCACATACCCTCACCCCCATGCGGGATCAGTAGCAGCTTCCCATCACTGCAGCCTCACACCGGTTCACATCTACCTCCGGTATCATTATCATGTTATTTCTCATTTGAATACCCCTGGTTCTTACTAATCCATGAGTAACACACATGTAAAAAATACCTTAAAATTCAGGCCTGTCTTTTGATAGCTTAATGATGCACCATTGAGGTAAATAATAGGCTTTAATTCTCCTTTCCAGGCCTTCTATCCTTCTATCCCTGCGAATCCTAAATAGATTCTAGCCTATTTACAGCCAGTAGTTACCCTTGTGGGGTTTCATGAGTTAACTGAAGAAGGAAACGTGGACAGAGATATTAACAGGACCAGTTGGGAAGGGGATTCCTAGCTTGGTTTCCTTCTTTCTTTCCTTCCTCCCTCCGTGCCTCCATCCCTCACTCCCTTCCTTCCTTTCTTCCTTCCTTGACATGCAGTTATGGAGAAATTTCAAGACCAAATTAGAGAAGCTGTGTTATATTTTATTTGGGTTTGAAATGGTTGATACATCTAGATTCGTAGAGGGTTATAATCTCAATATTTCTGTTCAGAAAGCAAGGCCCAAATTTCATGTATTGGTATCAAAACTTCATACACCTGACTCTTCAAGCCCTCTAGCCTCAGTTGCCCTGACACTCCCGCCCCGGGCAACCTGGTATTGTCACTGTTTCTGGGACAATCCTGTTCCCTTTGTTCTGCCGTCTCACCAGAGCCGACCGCGCCCCCAACCCTGCCCCCGCAGGCTCCCAATTCTTTGCCTGGCGCTTCTGTACCCGCCCTCAAGGGCTTCCCCAAGTCCCTTGGCCTCCAGCTGAAATGATGTCCCTCTTCCCTGAACTCACAGCACTTTTCACTTATTTGGTAATTAATCATGCAAGGGTTTGTGAAAAAGTTGGTTTTGTTTGTGTCGTTGTGGAATTCACATTACTATTTTATTTTTCTACTTTGTACTTTCTAGTCTTTTCACTGGAGCCTGGAGACATTGTCTTTTTTATTTTTGCCACTCCAGCTGCTTGAGACACTGTATTATCTGAGGAAATCATAGGTTTTTAATATATTACTTGTTTATTTATTGAAGAGATAATTTTTACTACTTCAAAACTTAACCCACCAAATGAGGGAACAAGGAGAAGAACACTGAGATCCATTGATAAGAGTATTTTTCAGGCACGAGGCTAAAAGTTTTATGATACGACCTTATTTAATCCTTCCCCAGACCTGGTAAATCAATTATGTTTAATATCCATTTTACAGATAAGGACATTTCACTTAGAAGTTCTGAGCTCTTTGCTTAGGATCATGCAGAGTGTGTGTCAACACTTGGCTATCATTCCTCCCACAAAAATGTATTCACTGAAACACCCATGAAACGAATGTTCCTTGGCGACCTTCATGATTCAGGCAGAAGAGATACAATGACGAGCGAAAATCTACCAAGACCTTATTTTTTATGATACTTAGATGAGTTGAAAAATACATGAAAACCAAACAGTGACCGAAATAAATGTGAAACTGAAATTGTGTTAAATACGAGGACAGAGAGGTCATTGCTGCTAAGAGAGTGTATCACAGGGTGCTTGACCTGCTCGGGGAAGGAAGGAGATGTTTTCCTGTTGAGAGAGTACGTGGGCTGCATACCTAAGGTGAGTAAGAGTTATCCAAGAGAAGAGGGAAGGAGAGGCCTAGCCAGAGAGGGACCAGCAAGTGGAAAGGCCTTGTGCCATGGAGGAGTATGGCAAGGAAGAAAGACTGGGGGATCCCAGTGTGTGTGTGTGTGTGTGTGTGTGTGAGATGAGGTGTAAAACTAGAGGTACAAGCCTTTCTGCTTGTTTCTGTCTTAATCCTAAAAACAGTGTGTCCATTCAAGACTTCAGCGTGTCCACGATACGATGATTACTCTGGCTGCCATGTGGAGAGCAGACAGGAAAAAGGAGGGTAAGAGCAGAGGGTAAACCAGGCAGGAGGCTCCTGGAACAGCCCTGGTGACAGACAAAATAGTTGGCCTCGGCAGACACGGCGGTGGGAGTGTGATGGAGGAAAGGGGACGGGTCAGAAAGCTGTTTAGGTGGTTCAACTGAGAGGACTTGTTGTTGGATTAGATATGGTGGAGGGGAGGAAGAAAAAGATGACACAGATGGCCCTAGAAATTTTGTCTGCAAGGCTTGCTGGATGGTAGAGCCATTTTTTATATAGGGAGCTGTGAAAGACGATCGTATTTGAGGTGGACATTGATAACACTGGCTTTGGATGTATTGTAAGATATCTTTTAGACATCTAAGACAAGTGCTAATCTGCATAAATATGTCCGGAATTTAAATGAGAGTTCTGTCCTGGAGATAAAAACTTAGAATCCACGTAGAGATGAATACGAAAGCCTGGGGAGGATTTCTCAGGGATGCTAGCAGGTACTGTTGGAGGCACTGAGGACACGACGAAAAGGATACTCAGTCCCTGGATTGGAAGGACTGCCAGTTTAGTGGTCTCCGCTTTGATTTGTGAGATTCCAAATTTACAGTTTTTTAGTGACATCATCTTTGAGGAAGCAAAGGCTAAAGTGAGAGGGCGTCAATGCTGTAATTCTTGACCTTTAAGTTTTTGTTTTGTTTTTTTTAGCTTTGTTTTCTAAGACATGTGGTTTCCTGCCACTGTTTTGGCACATTTGTTGTTGATATTGAGAAATAGTGTGTATCATATTTGGCAATTATGCTCATTACTTTACAGTGTTTGTGTGAGCTCAGGAGGTGCAAACTTCTTACTTGCAAACAGGAAGCCAGAGGCCCAGGCAGGGTCAGGAGAGTTTTGAGTGAGATCACCAGCACTCCTGAAATAAAGATTAGAACCCACGGCATCTCGGCTCCCAGTGCAGTTTCCGTGTCTGCAAAGTATGTTGTTCAGATTGCTTGTGTTTCATTTTTCCCCCCCATAAGACTAGGCAGAGGGACTAGAAAAGGAGGCCATTGCTGTCCCAGAGGGACTCCTGTCCTGTCCTCTCCAGTGTGCTCTCGACTAGGTCCCGATCATCGAGGTTATTATTAGTAGCAGAAACATCAGGGTCAACGCCACATTTGCAAACTAAACACAGTGAAGGTGAAAAGAACAAATCCCTGCCATTCCAGCAACATGTGGTTCATGGTAATAGAAGTAAACCACAACAGGGCTGGTTTTATAGAAATTGAGAGGGTAAATTTACAAAAGTAAATATTGACCTAAAGAACCTTATAGGAAGTAGTGAATCTCCAAAATAATTTGTATTCACAGGAGATGTGAGCTTTTAGTTATTAATTCAAAGAAGTAGCATTTCCTTTTGGTAAAAGATTCAAACAGTGCAGGAGGGTACACAGTGCAAGGTCTCCGTTATTATACTCTTCCCCGGAGTGCAGTTTCCCTCCCCTGAGGTAACAGTTGTCTCCAGTATTTTTATTTATTTCTCCAGAGATATTGCATTTGTAGCTATCTTTTATATACAGAGATAACTGTGATGCATAGTGCTTTGTGCTTTGGCTTCTCACCAGGGAATTAACCCATATTAATACTCGTATAGATCTGCTTTGTTCTCTTTAGCGACTGCAAGTATCCTATAACTTCTCCTCCCCTTTCCCTCCCTCCTCTGTCTTGTCATTGTGTCTTTCTGTGGCACATGGGAAGCATCTTGTTCAACTAACCACTTTGGCATGATGATAAATGCGTGGAGTCATTCCAGTGCCCTTCCGGATTGCTGTAGCTTACCTTCCTGGTCCCATCCCTGCTGGCTGCTGGAGGCAGCCGAGTTCTTCAACAATCTGGGTTGCAGTTGGGAGAGGGACAGCAAGTGTGTCAGCTCTCAAGCCCATAAGCCTTCCTGGAGGCTGCATGCTTACCTCCTCTTCCAAGATTTAGCCTCAAGTTTGGTATGGGGAGCATAGCCACCTGCACCGACATGGAACTCATGACCTCACCTCTGACGTTCCTCTCTTCCCTAATCTGGGTTTCCTTCTTAATGTCAGCGTATCTCGGGCAGTTTAGTGATCTCTCTCAAGGTGTACTTATCTGTATGAGCAGGTATGCAGAAGAATTGAGAGCAATTCAAGTGTATGCACTGAGATAGAAGGAGAAATGTTATTTCAAAATCTAGACCCCAAAAAAGTACATTTGGCATCACACAACTATGACATGAGTTTTTGGTCTTCGAAAGGTTAAAACGTGCAGAGTAATTTACAAAATGGAACTCATGTCTCCCTCCTATATACCTTCCTCTCTTCCAGTGTTCCCAGCACAGTAATTGTCACCACCAGTCTTCTAATTGCTCAGGCCAAAAATCTAGGTTTCATTCTTCCTCATTAAAAAAAAAAAATAGACTTTATTTTTTAGCAGAGTTTTAGGTTCACAGCAAAACTGAGCAGAAAGTACAGACATTTACCACATACCCTCTGTCTCCCCCATTATCAATGTCCCTCACTGGAATGATACATTTGTTTTCACAGATGAACCTACATTGATAATATTATTATCAACCAGAGCCTATCGATTTCTATTAGAGTTCATAGAATCTTGTACATTCAATGGGCTTTGATAACTTTATGACGATATGTATCCACCATTATAAAGTCATACAATGTAGATCATTGCTCTTAAAATTCTCTGTGCTTTGCCTGTTCATCCCTCTCTCCTCACTACCCCCTGGCAAATGCTGATCTTTTTCTTTTTTTGTCTCCATAGTTTTACTTTTTGTAGAATGTCATTACATTCTACAGTTGGAATCATTACAGTGTGTGTGTATATATATATATACATATATATATATATATATACTGTAATGACATTTATATATATGACAGTATATATATATACTTTTTTTTTCCAACTGGTTTCTTTTACTTAGTAATATGCATTTAAGGTTTCTGCATATCTATTTATGGCTTGATCATTTATTTCTTTTTAGTGCTGAATACTATTCCATTGTCTGGATGTACCACAGCTTAGTTATCTGTTTACCTACCGAAGGACATCTTGGTTGCTTCCAAGTTTTGGCAATTATGAAAAAAGCTACTACAAACATTTGTGTGCAAGTTTTTGTGTAGATGTAAGTTTGAACTCCTTTGGGTAAGTACTAAGGAGCACAATTACTGGAATGCATGATAAAAGCATTCTTCGTTTTACAAGAAACTGCCAGAGGTTTTCCGAGGTGGCCGCACCATTTTTCATTTCTCCCAGCGATGAGTGGAGAGAGTTCCTGTGGCTCCACATTCTCACCAGCATTTGGGATTGTTAGTGTCCTGGATTTAGTCTCCTAGATGTATAGAAATATCTCAGTATTGATTTAATTTGCATTTCCCTGAGGATATATGAGGTGGAGTATCTTTTCATATGTTAATTTGCCATCTGTATATCTTCTTCGGTGATGTGTCTGTTAAGGTCTTTGGCTCATTTTTAAAACCTGGTTGTTCGTTTTCTTATTGTTGAGCTTTAAGGGTTCTTTGTGTATTGTAGATAACAGTCTTTTACTCGGATGTGTCTTTCGCAAAGATTTTTCTCCCAGTCTGTGGCTTCTCTCACAGTCTCTTTCCCAGAGCAGAGAATTTTAACTTTAAATGAAGTCTCTCATCAATTCTTTGTTTTGTGGATTATGCCTTTGGTGCTACATTTCAAGTTTTTGCCAAAACCAAAGTCATATACATTTTCACCTGTTTTATAGTTTTGTGTTTTACATTTAGGTCTGTGATCCTTTTTTTTTTTGTATATTTTATCGATTATGCTATTACAGTTGTCCTATTTTTTCTCTCTCCTTCATCCCCCTTTGCCCTGCACCCCTGCTCCCTGCAGCATCCCCCGCCCCCTTAGTTCATGTCCGTGGGTCGTACATGTAAGCTCTTTGGTTTCTCCATTTTCTATATTATTCTTAACCTCCTGTGGTCTATTTTGTGCCTACCAACTATGCTTCTCATTCCCTGTACCTTTCCCCATCATTCTCCTCCTCCCCACTGATAATCCTCCATGTGATCTCCATTTCTGTGATTCTGTTTCCATTCTAGTTGTTTGCTTAGTTTCTGTTTTTGTTTTTTAGGTTCAGTTATTAATAGTTGTGAGTTTGTTGTCATTTTACTGTTCATAGTTTTTTATCTTCTTCTTTTTCTTAGATAAGTCCCTTTAACATTTCATATAAGGGCTTGGTGATGATGAACTCCTTTAACTTTACCTTATCTGGGAAGCACTTTATCTGCCCTTCCATTCCAAATGATAGCTTTACTGGATAGAGTAATCTTGGATGTAGGCCCTTGCCTTTCATGACTGAATACTTTTTGCCAGTCCCTTCTAGACTTCAAGGTTTCTTTTGAGAAATCAGCTGATAGTCTCATGGGATCTCCTTTGTAGGTAACACTCTTCTTGCCTCTTGATGCTTTTAAGATTCTCTCCTTATCTGTAATCTTGGGTAATTTAATTATGATGTGTCTTGGTGTGTTTCTTCTTGGAACCAAATTCTTTGGGACTTTCTGAGCATCCCGGACTTGCATGCCTAGTTTCTTCACCAGATTGGGGAAGTTCTCCTTCATTATTTGTTCAAATAAGTTTTCAGTTTCTTGTTCTTCCTCTTCTCCTCTTGGCGCTCCTATGATTCGGATGTTGGAATGTTTAAAGTTGTCCCAGAGGTTCCTAAGCCTCTCCTCATTTTTTTGAATTCTTGTTTCTTCATTCTGTCCTGGTTGGATGTTTAATTCTTACTTTTGTTCCAAATCATTGATTTGAGTCCTGGTTTCCTTCCCTTCACTGTTGGTTCCCTGTATATTTTCCTTTATTTCACCTTGTATAGCCTTTACTTCTTCCTTTATTTTGAGTCTGTACTCAATCATTTCTATAAGTATCCTAATTACTAGTGCTGTGAACTCTGCATCTGTCAGGTTGGCTATCTCCTCTTTGCTTAGTTCTTTTTCTGGAGTTTTGATCTGCTCTTTCCTTTGGGTCATATTTCTTTGTCTCAGTGAACCTGTTATGTTGTAAGGGGTGAAGGCTTAGGTATTCCCCAGGTTGGGGCTACCCACTTCTCTCTGGTGTGGCACTGTACATGAAGGAGGGATCAGCAAGGAAACAATGCCACTTGCTCAGCTCTCACCCCACTTTCAGTCACTTCCTGTGCTTCCTGCAAGCAGATTGTGCCCTTTCAGGTGCTGATCCCTGGGTAGGTAGGTTTGTATACATTCTAGGACCTTGTGGGTCTCTCTAACAGACTCTCCTGTGAGACTGGGGGTTTCTTCCACCACTGCAACCTCCACAGGCTTTTATTGCCAGAGGTTTTTGAGGCTTTAGTTTCGCACACTGGAACCCTGGGTTGCATTGTCTGTCTCGCTCCCCAGTTTCTCCTCCCAGTTTAATCACATATAAATGTGGGACTGCCTGCCCCGCCAGCCTCTGCCTTTTGCATGTCCTCTCCTCCCCAGCTTCCCATCTCTGCCCCTCCTACCAGTCTGGATGAATGTTTCTTCTTTAACTACTCGGTTGTTGGACTTCTATACGGTTTGATTTTCTGGAAGTTCTGGTTGTTTTTTTATTTAATTGGTTGTTACCCTTCTTTCAGTTGTGTGAGGAAGTGAAGTGTATCTACCTACGCCTCCATCTTGGCTGGAGCTTCTCTGTGATCCATTTTGAGTTAATTTTTGTGAAGGGTATACGGTCTGTGTCTGGATTTGTTACTTTTTACATGTGGATGTCCAGTTGTTCTACCACCATTTTTTGAAAAGACTGTCTTTTCTCCACTGTTGCCTTTGCTTCTTTATTCAAGACCATTCAACTATAGTTATGTCAGCCTGTTTCTGTACTCTCTATTCTGTTCCATTGATCTATTTGTCTGTTCTTTAACCAATACACGCTGTGTTGATTACTGTAGCTTTAAAGAAAAATTTGAAGTCAGGTAATATCAGTCTTCTTACTTTGCTCTTCTTCAATATTCTGTTGGTTATGCTTGGTCTTTTGCCTCTCTTCATAAACTTTGGAATCAGCTTGTTGAAATCCACTAAATAATTTGCTGGGGTTTTATTTGGATTGCATTGAATCTGTTGACCAAGTTGGGAGGAACTGACATGTTGACAATATTGAGTTCCCCCATCTATGAACATGGGCTATCTCTCCATGCATTTAGTTCTTCCTTGGTTTAGATCAGAGTTTTGTAGTTTTCCTCCTATAGCTATCATACGTATTTTGTTAGACTTGTATGGAAGGGTATTTTTGTGTGTGCTAATGCAAATGGCATTCGAATTCTACCTGTTCATTACTGGCACATAGTAAAGCAGACTTTTGTTCCTTGTATCCTACAGACTTGCTCTGATTACTTATTAGTTACAGGTTTTGTTTTTTTTTTTTGGTGTTGTTGGTTCTGTCAGATTTTCTACAAAGGTGATCGTGCTATCTATGAATAAAGGCGATTTTGCTTCTTTTCCCCCAATCCATATACCTTTTATTACATTTTTCTGTTTTATTGCACTATATAGGGCTTCCAGTACAATTTTGAAAAGCCATGGTGAGAGGGAACATTCTTTTATTCCCAATTTTACTGGGAAAGCTTTGAGGTTCTCATCATTAAGTATGATGTTAGCTGTAGGCTTTTTGTTTGAATATTTTATCAAGTTGGGGAAGTTTTCATCCATTTCTATTTTACTGAGAATATTTATCATAAATAATTGTTGGATTTTATTGTGATTTTTCTGTATCTATTGATCTGAACATGTGATTTTCTTCTTCAGCCTGTTGATGTGATGGATTATATTAATTGATTTTTGAATGTTGGACCAACCTTGTATACCTGGGATAAATGTCCCGAACTCTGCATCCATCAGAGGTGTAGTTCCACCTCCAGCACTTGCCTTGAATCCAAACACTTATGTTTCTCCTGAATGTGATAACTTTTTTTTTTCTTTCATCTGCTATGGACTGACTCTGGGATATTTTTTAAAATTACAGCTAACTTTCAAAATTATTTTGTATTGGTTTCAGGTATACCTTACAGTGCTTAGATAATCATATACTTCATAAAGTGTTCCTCCCAATATTTGCAGTACCCATCTGGCACCATATATACAGAGTTATTGCAATACTATTGATTATATTCCCTATCCTGTACTTTACACCCCCATGACTATTTTTTTAAAAGAGTTTATTTATTTATTTTTTAGACAGAGGGGAAGGGAGGGAAAAAGAGAGGGAGAGAAACATCGATGTGTGGCTGCCTCTTGAGCATCCCCTACCATTGACCTGGCCCACAATACAGGCATGTGCCCTGAGTAGGAATAGAACCTGCGACCCTTTGGTTTGCAGGCCAGCACTCAATCCACTGAGCCACACCAGGCAGGGCCCCATGACTATTTTGTTAACTACCAATTTGTACTTCTTAACCCTTCATCTCTTTCACCCAGTCCCCTAGCCCCTCTCCCCCATGGCAACCACCAGTTCACTCTCTGTGTCTATGAGTCTGTTTCAGTTTTGTTTGTTTGTTTATTTTAGTCTTTAGGTTGCACATATAAGTGAAATCATATGGTATTTCTTTTTCTTTGATTGACTTATTTCACTTAGCATAATATACCCTCTAGGTCCATCCATGCTGTTGCAAATAGTAAGATTTTGTTCTTTTTTATGGCTGAGTAATATTCCATTGTGTATATGTACTACAGCTTTTTTATCTACTCATCTGTGGATGGGTACTTGGCTTGCTTTCACATGTTGGCTATTGTAAATGATGGTGCACTGAACAGAGGGGTATATATATTCTTTCCAATTAGTGTTTTGGGTTTCTTCACATATATTCCCAAAAGTGGGATCACTGGGTCAAAAGGCAGTTTAATTTTTAATTTTAGAATCTGACAATGTCTTAGGCACTTTCCTAGGCTTTTCTTGCTACATTCCTATATCAACTATCCAGAGAGTGAAAACAATCTTTTAAACATGTACATCAGATCATATCACTCCTCTGCATAAATGTTCCAAGGGCTCACCATTGCTAGAAGGATAAAATTCAAATTTTCCTCATGGCTTACGTGATAGAACTCTATTACTTTTCCCATCACTTTTAAACTCAAATTTTAGAACCATTTGTTTTGGGGAGTAAAACAGGCTCTTCACTGTTGCATAAATTCTCTGTACATGATTTTTGTCTGTGTTTTGATATTTTCCTACTGTATGCCTCCATTCAATCTTGGCTACCACAATCAGAGGGACAGAAAATGTGAGAACACTTTTTTCTTGCATCTGCAGTGGAAACATTAGTAGGGGAGAGTAACTGCTCTAGGTCTGTCAAATGCATGTAGTTGCATCCATTTTTTTCACCATGATCCACATATCTAGTCCTTTTTATTCCCTGAGCTTGTCAAACACATCCTTAATTAAAACGTCTGCACATGGAATATTTTGTTACCCGAGCTTTGCATAGTTGGCCTTTACTCTGCATTTAGGTTCAAGTGCTGGTTCCTCAAGGAGCCTTAAGCTGACCACCCCACTGAAATAGTTTTATGTTCATGTTCCCACTGCTGTGGCGCTATCTCTTTACCCTGCCTTCTTTCACACCTCCCTTCTATAAATATTTATTGAATACTCATGTGTCACATACTGTTCTGGGCATAGAGCAGTAGAATGAGAAATCGACATGTTTTCCTGTCTCATGGAACTTACTTTCTAGTTAAGGAGACATAGAACGAACCGATACATGCTAAACAGATAGCCTGTTAGGTCACGCTAAGGGTGGTGGAGAAAAACCATGCAGGGAACAGAACGTGCTGAGATTGAGGTGAGAGAGCGTAATTTTAAATGGTGGGTCTAGGAAGGCTTTACTGAGCGAAGGCCTGAAGCGGGTGGGAGAGAGCCGGCTCTCTGGGGAAGAGCAAGCAGAGAAGATCCCAAGTGCAAAGGCCCTGAGGCAGCAGCGCGCCTTCGGGGTTTGAACAGCAGATGGAGACTTGTGTGGCCGGAGTGGAGTGAGAAGAGGCAAGAGCCATAGGAGAGAAGCCCAACCAGACAAACGGGATGGGTGTGGATGAGCTCCTGCAGGCCGTCCAAGGAGCTTTAGCTTTTCTCAGAATAAAATGAGAAAACTTTTGGAAGATTTTGAGAGAAATGATCTTGGAGACATGATCTCTTTTTAAAATTTATTTTTTTAATTTAATATTTAGCATACTTTTTTCCCTCATTACCATTTAGTCCTCATATACCCCCTTCTCCCCAGCAATCACCACACTGTTGTCCATGTCCATGAGTCTACGGTCATACCACCCTGAACGTGCCTGATCTTGTCTGATCTCAGAAGCTAAGCAGGGTCAGGCCGGGCCTGGTTAGTACTTGGATGGGAAAAGAGACATGATCTTATTGTCATCCCCTGCTGGGATGACAATAGAGTGTAACAGAGAAAGGTCAAGTGAAAGAAGACCAATTAGGAAGCTTGTGCAGGATGAGGCAGTGGAGGTGATGTGGTCATTTCATGGGGGATTTGGATGTGAGGTATGAGTGAAGAGATGAGTCAGGAAAGATGCTAATGGATGGATGAATTGCTCCTGTTGAATTATGGAGGACTGTAGGTGGGTCAAGTTCAGGGGGCAGGGAAGGAAAGATCAGGAGTTTGATTTTGCACACAATATGGTTAAAACTGATGATAAGTAGGTAGCTGGTTATATAAATGAGTTCAGCATGGATGTGTGTGTTTATGTGTGAATGCGTGAATTTGAATATGCATATGGTTTTAAATTGCCTTGGAATAATTTAAGAAATATATTTAAAAATAAATTTGAATCATATTTTTGCAGGATCCCTGTAGTTAACTGTAGAACTTGTGTGGAGCTCAGGTTTACAACTCAGTATACTGTGGATGTAGAAAGTCCAACTCAGTACAACCATCACAGCCAACTTTTTGATTTCTGATACGATAAAAAGAAACTCTAGGATTTACCAATCTATACCCCTGAGGGGCTTATCTCAGTGATATTTCCATTGTCTGATGTTGGAGCTATTTCTCAGAGCAGTACCTGGATTTTTCTTATATTGTTGAATATGCTGATGGGAACCATCACCTACTGACAGGTCCTCTTGATGGAACACGTACAAAGGGGACAGAGCACTCACTCCTTTTCAGGGTCTTATTGGCCTAAAGGGATTTTGTGTGATATGCAAGTTGTCACGATGTGCTGTTTAAAAATAGTGTCACTGACACATATCCACTAAAATAAATTAACCTTCCTATCTTGACTGACTCTCATTTTGGAAATAGCAACTTCACATGCCAGCGGTGATATGAGCAGCGGGGTTGCGTAGGGGCGAGAAGGCAGGACCCCAGTAAGACGATGGCAGTGTGATAGGCCTCTTAATAGTCTTAGCAGAGCAGTGCAGAGGCAATGAGCTTAAACTTAAATTTGTACCAGCCTGGGTTGTAATCCAAACTCCATCACTTTGTAAGTAATCAGGATTTAACTTCTTCAAACTCAAGTATTAAGAAATAAGATATAATAGGAAAAAACAGAAGTCTCTGGAAAAAATGAGCTAATGTTTACCTAGAATAGCACTTTGCACATCATGGTTATTATTATCAATGACTCTTTGATTTAAATCTAGGGAGTTTGGTCTTTTGTAGTAGCTGAAGAAGGTAATGGAGAGACTTGGTGATTGCTCATCCTTTGCATCCAATTCGTTTCTTTTTTTAATCATTTAAATAGCACATTATTTTTCTCCAGAGATTAGTTTCAGAGTGTGATTTTATAAGTTTGGGCTGGACTCAGCAGATCCAGAGAAGGGTTCTCATGACACTGAGCCCAGGTCCAGGCGCAGGGACTTGCCTTCGAACAGACATGGTTTTAGATTGTCACCTCTTAACTGGGGAGTAGGACCAGCGCCCCAGCCTCAGATTTAGCTGGGACAAACAGCCCTCGTAAAATGAGCCTCCCGATCATTAAACCTTGTAGCTGAAATCCTTGCACTGCACCCTCGAACATTTGAGCATTTGGCACACACATTACATCTTTCTTGGCTGTTATTTGGACTTATTATGCATTTCTCCAACACTTTTTCCCCCCTAACTTGGCTGCTTTTCAATAGTGGTTCCTCATTCACCCTATGTGAAAGGTGAATACAACAATCCATATTTTATAGACGAGGAAATTGAGGTCCCAGGAAGCCTAGTGTGGTTTGGCCAAGGACACCGGCAAATTAAACTCTGGAACTGGTAACGGAACTGAGAGTGTCTCATCGTTGAGTCATGGTTGCCTTTATCAAGGAGAATGTTCTCCATAGATGACTCAACATATTCACATAAAACACAGAAGTGGTGCTCTCGTCTCTCCCAATTAACAAAAAATACTTCATACAGTCATCATATTATAGCCAGAGTGATCATTCTAAAGTCAAACCTGATCAAGTCCGTTATGTGTATAGCCTGGTTCCTGTTCTCCGTTGCCCCAGGATGAAGTCCAATGTCCTTCATGACATATGTGGTCATCTCTGTGATCTTCTACATCCCCACTGCTGGCCTTGTCCGTCATCCTTCCATCTTCATTATATTCACACCGGAGACTTTCAGTTCTTACTGTACCTTGTACATAAAATCTAGAAGACAACCTTCCTCCATCTCACTTCCTTTCCTTTACATGTTACATTTTACAAGATTTCCCTGTATTTCTCAAGGCTGAGTTAGTTGACCTTCTGTAAACTCCTATAGTACATGATGTTATACCATGTATATTACTAAAATTATATCTTAAATCAGCCTTTCCCATGAAATTTCAATCTCCTCGAAGACAGTAATTTACCTGCTTTGTAGTAGACACCCCAGTTCCTACCATAGTGCCTGCAAACAATAGGGATACAATAAAGATGTTCAAATTGCATGAATGAGTGATGCGCCTTCTGATTTGACATTACCCATCTCGCAAAATTATGAGGTTACTACCCTTCTTGCCAGAATCTGTGACAGATGCTAGAGACGCAATATATTGTGGTCTGAAGCTTTAACAGAGCAGTTGCTGACAAATGCCAGGAAGGAGATGAGGTGCTATGAAACTTACCAGTGCAGATGTTTTGGCTTGAGATATGCTCCTCTTGTTCCCTCGATTTTTTTATAAGTAGAATCAGGGTGACCATATAGTTAGTTATCCAAACTGATACAACTTTTGTGGGTAGAAGTGGACACTGCTGATAATCATACTTTGACAATCAGTACGGACGAGGACTGTCTCAGGCAAAGCGAGGGTGTGGGCACTAGGTATATGGATTATCCTAATGCGCTGTTTGTCCTGAGCTACATTCCTGGTTAAACTGATCTGTGTAATGGGCTCAAAGCTGCTGCCGGATGAGAAATTGCACATTTACACTAACTGAAAGAGCTAAGGGACACGTAGCAGTCCCTTTGCAGCATATGGCTTGACAACTTTTTCTTCAAGTAGCTCTAAACATAGTAGTAGTTCTATCTCAGTGACAGTAGCAGGTGAGAGAGGCAGTTAAACAGTAGTTCTATCGCTCAGTAAAAGTTTTGGCACCTGGATTTGGACATGAAGAATGCTAACCAGGGAGCTGAAAGATTTCCAGATAGACTGAATCGCTCAAAGCTGCCAAGTTGGCCTGAGAACTTTTCTTTGTGAGTGAGATATGAATGATAGCTGAGACCACTCCTTAGCTGGAAAATGCAATTGAAGCATATGTTTAAAACAGCAATGATTAAAATATTACATTTTCAGAGTCCTTCAGTGCTTCTGAATCCGCGGCTGTGCCAAATACTTAACTGTGCGAATGGTGATTATCTTTCGAGAACAGGAGAGTAGCTTCCCAATTGCTGCAGTGTAGGTCTCAGGGCTGGCAAGAGTTTAGGAGGTGAAAGGGGAGGACTTGCACATTAGTAATAAAGGTGAAAATCCCTAACACCTAGAAGGTGTTGAAATTCTGGTTAGTGTACTTATCTTGTTTTGGCAAATGCCCTGTGTCAAATGGAAGATGGCATGTACCCATTACTAAATTCCTCTTTTCTTTCCTGGTAGAATCTCTCCAAATTTATGTCCATTAACTATGACTGGAGAATGTAATAATTTATAACTAAGAATATTAATTTCCACTGAAACGAGCTTGGGTTAGAATTAGGGATCCTTTTGTATAACAAAAGGTTAGGAAATGAATCACCTTTTTAAATATGCCATTTAAACACCCACACATGGGGAGAGTAAAACAAACAAATAAACAAACAACCCCAACAAAATCAAGCCAAGAAAGCTCATGAAACTGGTTGGAATCAATCAAATCCTGTAATTTCAGCTTTGTATTCTCTTATTCTTTGTCTAGTTTTGTGTTAGCATCTTTTTATGAAGTTCTGAGTTAATACCAGGTACATTTATAAATGGCACTCTTAGTTCCTTAATTCAGATTTCTAGGTCAGCAGTATAGTAATGCTTTCGGATTGGGTTCCTCCAGGAGACATAAAAATCAACAACAAAACAAAACAAAAATGCATGAAATGATAGTTACTGTGCCAGTCAATTGCACCATGTATATGCCATGTACATTTGGGAAAATGTACTGCATTAAAAAAAACAAAAACAAAAACACAACTCACTGCTTGGTATAAAGAACTGTAATTGACAAGATACATATAAGTATACAATATAATTGGGAAGCAAAGTGCGGCTTATACTCTCTATGACTTCCCTTGGCCAAGCAACAGCAGGTCTTTCACATGTCCAGAAGGACTGAGGGGTTTAGAACAGGATTTGGAAAAAACAGAGTCGCCATTCCAATGACACAGACGGGAACAGCTCTGGTTATAAGTGTGCTTGTAGAGTTAAACAACATGTGTTCATACCACAGCTTCATTCATTAGTTGTATGGGCTTGGGTAAGACCCTTACCCTCTTGGCTTCAATTTTCCCATCTGCAACACAGGAATAGTAAAAGCCACTACCACATATGGCTTTGGTGAGTAGTAAATGAAATGTATGTATAAACATAAAAACACTCAAGTATTTGACAAATAGTAAGCTCAATAAATATTAATTATAATTGTTCAACCCTATTCATTTGACATTACGGCTACTATGTCTATTTCAGGTTGTGCTTGAGTATTGAGTATTGTGCTTGAGTTGACAACCATGAATGTTTGCATTTCAGTTTCGTAGTTCGCTAAGAACATGCAGGCCTCCAACATTGCATTGCTCCTAGGCTGGGGAGCTCCTGAGACAAGGTGTGTCCATAGAGCCCCACTTTCCCAAAGTGCTTCCCGGTGGTGTGGGCCTGCCACAGCCCTGCTCAGGGGAGCAGACGGGATTGCAGCACCAGGCTGGGGCAAGAGGCCACAGATGATTATATTTCTCAGGAATGCCTTGAAATCTTGCATATGCTCTGTTGCTATGTTATTTTGTTTTTAAATTTTTTGTATTTTTATTCTAACACAAAAATCAATAAAAAGGCCGGGTTAAATGTCACAAGATGTGGGTATTAAGTTTCTTTGAGAAACCATATATTTGGATGGCGATTTGGCACCAAGACATTTCCCTAGACGCTAAGAACATCTCGTCCTCTCTTTCGGTCTTACTCTTCTCTTCTCCTTCCAATAGCTGTAACCACAATAATACTCATCACTTTCTACTTGTGTTGCTTCTCTTCTATTTTGCTTCTCCAGCCCTTCCAGCTTGTTTGTAGCCAGTTCCTTGTATTATGTTTCGTCTCTTTGAAATGCAACAAGTGATATGCTAGAGTAAGAAGTAAGGAAATTTGCATGAAAGTCTTGAATCCCCTTAATTTGCTGTTATCTTGGTCTCAGTAGAGGGAAGCTCACCTTATCTGTTTCACAAGATTGTTATGAGGACAAACTAAAATATTAAGTATACAAGTGCTTTTGAGATACTCGTACTATTTCTGAGGGCGTTGTTTATCATTAAATGTATTTATATAATATTTCATCTTGTTGTGCAAATAAATAAAATTTAAGGCAAATTAAAAATTACATTTCCCTTGTGAAATGTGCTCAAACTGATCCCGTTCCCCTTCTTTTATTTTTTTTAAAAGGCTGTGTTTTTTAGAACAGCTTTAGGTTCACAGAAAAAAAACTGACAGGTTCAGAGCCTCTTCTTCTATTTTTAATATTAAACTAAAATATTATATGATGAAAGTTTTTCTGATGTATCAATCCTTAAAAAAATAATGTTCTTCCTTTGCTAGCCTGAGCTTTTATTGTTGTTTGTTTGTTTGTTTGTTTGTTCTTGGTCTATTTGCTTTGTGTAAGTGGAAAAGTAAAAAGCTGGCCTACGGGCCTCCTACACTTTCCTCTCAGCAATCCAGGTCCACTGTTAAAGGGTGCTCAAGTGTTACTTGCACAGCCGCTGCTCTGACCTATTTTTAACCTCTACGACATTTTTGATGAGAGAATATTATTTATCATGTGTTAGTGAGGAGCTGGTATAGACAATGTTCAAGAGAGTGAATCTGTTTCCTTGAAAGTAGGGTCGTATTGAAGGCTACTTGTCATTGGAGCAAATAATCACTTAGGATTCTTTTTTCTTCTCTCTCCTAAACAGGGACTTCTTCAGTGGTATCCTGATATAAAAACCATTGATATAATTAGAGTGCCTTAAAAAGTCAAGGACAGGCACAGTAAAACTCTTTACTGTGAGTCAGGGACTGTGTTAGTTGCTTTATAGTTGCTAACTCATTTAAACATCTTAGAAGCACTATGAGGTAGATCTTAGGTGTCCCGTTTTATTGACAAGGAAACAAAGGCAGGGAGATTAAGTAATTTCTCAACAGAATGAAGCATTCTAACTGAACAACTAGTATTTTTCCGCATATTTGTTTTTTACTAGTCCCAACAAAATCAAGTACATAACCTCTTCTGCTCATAGCACAATGAGGTATGTTAGTATTATATACGCAAATGGCATATGGATTCTATCATGGATAGTGAATTCCTAAGCAAATGCTCCTCCTCATGAATAATTATAATAATGTTCTTATGCCTGTGCTAAATATTTCCTACATCTTATCACATTTAAGCCTTGCAATAATTAACTGATGTGGGAACATTAGCCCTACTTTGCAGATGAGAATTTCGAGACTCAGTGAGGTGAACTGCTTGTTCAATTCAAATAAACATGCCTCTGTGACTCCACCTAGACTCTGGCCTTTTCTCGGTATCAGAGAGAGGTTAAACTGCCTTGTCCTTGAAAGAGCAATTTCTTCAGAAATGTAAATCATTGGTGCCTCAAGCAACACGTACCTACCGCAGCATCCTTTTATCTCTAACCTTTCTATGATGGGGGTACTGTGGGATGTTGAAAACTTGCGGCTGGGATGATCATCTTGTCTTTCGGCCACGCTGGAGACCTTTTTGAAAGACTCAGGACCATATCTTACCTTTTCTTCTGAAATGTTGTCCTTTCCTTCTGACTCATGCCACAGAAACAGAGAATTTCTAAATAAACAAGCAGAAAGTACGTTGGAATGACTTCATGCCCGGGTTTCTGATTGCTCGCACAGATGACATCCCAGATGACATCTCTGCCTTACCACACGTTATTTTTTGAATCATTTTCTCTAACCAAAGTAACTCTGGTAACCAAATTTTAGTAACCTCCCCAAGGCAACCTGAGGTTTGGAAACCAAGTAGGCAGTTCCAAATTCTTAGCAGACCGTTTTAAGGCATGCAACCCCAGAGCTAAGGTCAGACCTCATTAGAATGGGGGTAGGGAGAGAGGATTAGTGGAGAGAGGTTCATGTCTTTCCATTGTACTGGAATTTAACTGGAATGAGTGAAGGCAATTTTATTTTAAAATCTTTCCCCCTGTCACCTCATTAACACCTCCAATGAGAGGCAGCTGTGAGACTGTTAACTCTTTGCTTGCACATTCTTGAAAGTGCTATTGGCTGGGATCTCTTGTCCTTGTGAGAAGATACCCTGCTGTCACCAATCTGGGTATCTGTAACATTGAAATGAGGGTTTTTCCAAGACTCATATTTATACCCCAATAGTGTGCCATTCCACAGAGTGAGACACGCATTTCTGCCAGGTTTTGCATATTTCGAGTTACTACTCCATAAGCTGCAGTATGTTGGGTTTTTGGAACTTGGCTGCCTCAAGTTCTCCCTGGAAATAAAATGAGAGTGTATATTAACATTCATTAAGTTATTAACTCATTCATTTACTCACACTTTTAATAAATCACATTGGATGAGTGCCTGTTACATGTCAGGCGACATGTCAACATCAGGAGGATGAGACATAATCCCTGCCCTCGAGGAGTTTCCTATATAATGTGGGTTTAAATCATTCCAATATACTGTGATAAAACGATAAACATTACTATGGGATCAAAAAAGGGAGAGGCAGTAAAGCAGAGTACACCAAGGGAGGTCAGGGAAGACAGAAGAAAAGTGCTTGAGCTATTTTGAAGTTGGAGTTAGCTGTCAGGAAAAAACGCAAGACGGGAAAGCAACGTGTGCGGCCAGGAGGGAAGGGTTTTGGCACGACGTTAGAGACCAGCTCAGACCACAGTCTAGGGGGTATTGGTGTGGCGGGTGCTGTGGGATATGGCCAAGAACCCTCTTTAGGATCGAAAACCACATTATCCCAGGTACCAGGAGTGTCGATGGCTACAAGATTGCAGCTGAACCCCGTTTGGGAACTGTCCTCAGCCTAAAGGAGCTACCTTGTCCAAGATCATGCTCCTTTCCGTGGGACAGTGTGCATCCAAGACCCAGATGTGTAAAGCCCAGTTCCCTTTACCTCCAGATAGGCAATTCTGAATATCCACCCCAATTTCAAGACCTCCCAGTGAAACCTTCTGAAGTCTCTGTTGAAACTGTACCACAGTTCAACTTCTCCCTCTGTCTAATCTTACCTACCACAATCTCACAGCTGGCATTCACTGGCAAATTACATAAAAAGGGATTAAAAAGCTCAGAGACGTGGGTACGCTCAAGTGGAAGTACTACGTAAGGCTGGGCCACCTGCCAACTGAATATGTTTGTGAGGCCTGGTGGACACCCCATTTATATAAGTGATCAGGAATACGCTGGTGAGACAGGCTCTGGCATCAATGAGAAACTCAGTGGTGGCTGATTGTGGGGGATACTCTTAGGAAGATGGATTTACTTATAGCAATGAGGGTGATAGAATTCCAAGTAATAGAGGCCAGGTGGTGACACTTGAACGAACAATATTTCCATAATGACTGGCAAGATTAGAAAGTCAGCTTGGTGGGGAAATTGTGGAGATGGTTAATAGAATACAGTGGCCCTAGGGCCAAAATAGATGGAGGACCAATAAGAGTATTGTTCAGTCTACACAGTCAAAAGAAATTAAGAATAGCCAATCAGAAGGCTGAGCACAGCCAACTCCCTTGTTCACTTTCCAGACCTGAGACAGATTTTGGACCTGGGGCCCGGAAAGAAATGCCAGGTACACAACGGAAGCTGAAATAGGAAAAGATCAATGGTGGTTCATGTATAGGTCATCTCAAAATGTGAGTGCAAGTGAAAAATGGACTGTGGCTGCATTATAATTCCATTCAAGGAGGACCTCAATGGGACCATAGTGAGAAGAAACCCTTCTTATGAGCAGAGCTTCTAATGGTATGCCTGCCCATCTATTTCTTTGGGAAGAAAAATGGCCTAAGATAATATATATACATATTTTCTATACACATATATACACCAACTCATGGGTAGTAGTGGATGGGTTGGTTGGATGGGCTGGGCTTTGAGGTGCTCAGTACAAAATGACCTGGTGGAGAGGCATGTGTATGGATATAAGAAATGGAGTCAAAGAGAAATTTTCCTGCATCAAATGTTAAGTAACAACTAAGGAAGAAGCAATAAAGAACTAAATAGACAGAAGGACTTTACCAGTTGACATGAGCCAGCTTTCCGATCAGTATAACAGGTACATAAGTGGATCCACGAATACTGGCACAGAAGAGACTATTGATGGACTCCCGATCTCCAAGGCTGACCTAGCTACTGCTGGCTAATATCCAATATGTCAGTAACATAGATCAACACTCCTGAAATAGTGCCATTTTTGAGGAGATTGTTGGCAACATGATTACATTGGAACCCTACTACCCTGGAAAAGACATATATTTTTTAATTTTTATTTTTTCTTTTTCAATTACAGTTGGCATACAATATTATATTAGTTTCAAGTGTACACCCCAGTGATTAGGCATTATGTAACTTACAAAGTGATCATCTCACTAAATCTTGTACCCATCTGGCACAATACATAGTTATTACAATGTTACTGATTGTATTCCCTACACTGTACTTTACATCCCCATGATTATTCTGTAACTACTAATTTGTACTTCTTAATCCCGTCACCTTTTTCACCCATCCCCCGACCCCCCTTCCATCTGGCAACCATCAGAGTCTTCTCTGTATTTATAAGACTGTTTTTGTTCAGCTTGTTTGTTTTTTGTTTTTTAGATTCAGTTATTGATAGATATGTACTTATTTCCATTTTATTGTTCATACTTTTGATCTTTTTATTTCTTCTCCTTAAAGAAGACCCTTTAACATTTTATGTAACACTGGCTTGGTGGTGATGAACTCCTTTAGCTTTTTCTTGCCTGAGAAGCTCTCTATCTTCCTTTGATTCTAAATGGTAGCTTTGCTGGGTAGAGTAATCTTGATTGTAGGTCCTTGCTTTTTATCACTTTGAATATTTCTTACCACTCCCTTCTAGCCTGCAAAGTTTCTGTTTAGAAATCAGCTGACAGTCTTATGGGAGCTCCCTTATAGATAACTGTTTTTCTCTTGCTGCTTTTAAGATACTCTTTTTCTTTAACCTTCGGCATTTTAATTAGGTGCATCTTGGTTTGGGCCTCTTTGGGTTCATTTTGTTTGGGACCAACTGTGTTTTTCAGACTTGTATGACTATTTTCTTCGCCAGGTTTGGGCAGTTTTCTGTCATTATTTTTTCAAATAGGTTTTTAATTTCTTGCTCTTTTTCTTCTCCTTTCAGCACCCCCATGAAGTTGTCCCAGAGACTCCTTATACCATCTTTATTTTTTAAAATTCTTTTTATTTTTTGCTGTTCTGACTGGGCATTTTTGCTTCCTTATATTGCAAATTGCTTATTTGATTCTTAGCTTCATCTCCTCTACTATTGATTCCTGATAAATTAGTCTTCATTTCAGTTTGCTGTATCCTTCATATGACTGGTTCTTTTTTATTGTTTCTATGTCCTTTTTCATGCTTTTGAAGTTCTCCCTAAGTTCCTTGAGCATCTTTTTAACCATAGTTTTAACTCCATATCTGGTAGTTTGTTTGCCTCCATTTTACTTAGTTCTTTTTCTGGAGAATTCTCCTGTTATTTTGTTTGGGACCTGTTTCTTTGTCTCAATTTGTCTGCTTTTGTATGTATATATCTATGTATTAAGTTAGAGCTGCTATGTCTCCCAAACTTGGTACAGTGGCCTCTTGTAGTAGGTGTCTTGTGCCCAGTGGCACACCCTACCCAGTCACCTGAGCTGGGTGATCCAGGTGTACTCCTCAGTGGACTGTGTGCATTGTCCTGTTGTAGTTGAGCCTTGGTTGCTGTTACTGTCACTGGAAGGGATTAACCTTTAGGCCAATTGGCCAGGGGGATCAGCTCTGACTATAGCAGAGGAGTTTCTATGCTGGAGTTGGTCTTTTGGAACAGGACTTCCTTGCTTCAGTGGGGTTTTGGTGCGCACTGAGTCTACCTCTCTAGTGCGTGGCTCATAGTGATAGAAGGGTTGTAACTTGGTGTGGTCTTAAGCTCTCCACTGGGAGCACTGGCTCTGGGGCCTCCCGGGGTTTGCAAGGTCAGCCATCACCTGTGTCCTACCTGGGACCACCTGACATGAGCTACAAAGCAATCTGCAGAATGTTTCTACTTGTGCTGGGCTTTGAGGTGCCCAGGAGAGGTCAAGCTGCAAATAGAGGCTGGCTGTTGCTAGTGCCAGGCCTGTGCCCAATTCGTAAGAGGCACAGGTTATACAGAGGACAGATGCTGCTTATGTGATAGACTTTTAAGAAAGTACCTGAGAGATTTTAGGAAAGCCTGAAGTTTGAGCCAAAACAGGCCATTTGGATGGAAAAGCTGCTGGGCCCTACCCAGCGTGTCTCAGTTGGTAAGAGTGTCGTCTTGTAGACTGAAAGGTTGCAGGTTTGATTTCCAGTCAGTGCACATACCTGGGTTATGCATTTGATCCCTGGTTGGGAAGCATGTGCAAATGCAACCAAATGAAATTTTCCTCTCAAATTGATGTCTCTCTCTCTCTCTCACCCCCACCCCATTCCTCTTTCTCTAAAAGCAATGAAAAAAATGTCCTTGGGGAAGATAAAAGAAAGGTAAAAACAATAATAAAATAAAACTGGAAACAGCTTGGGTGGGCCCACAAGTTTGTGGGAAGGGTCCCAGTTTGATGGAGACTCAAATATGGCACCCGCCTGCTGTCTCTGTTGGGAAAGGGCTCATCAAAGAAACAATGGCCTCTGCCCCACTTCTGTCTGGGAGAAATCTGCCTCTCCCAGTTCTCACTGATGCCAGACAATTTACTTTCTTCCCATATGTCCCTGGGGCCTTTCAAGCTGCTATCCCAGCACTGGAGCTCAGAGGGCGTGAATCAGAGTTAGTCTGTATGCCTCAGATTCCAGAAGCCCTCTATCTTAGCCTCAATTCCTACTGTTCTTTACGGCCAGAACTTATAGGGACTTCTCAGCACTGGAACACTGAACTTGGGGTCCTTGTGTAGGATTGGGACCCTTTGCTCCTTAGGGGGGACCTCTACAGTCAAGATATCCCTCCTAATTTTCATCCAATACTCATAGGTGTGAGACCAGCCCATTCCACATCTCCACCCCTCCTACCAGTTTCAATGTGGCTTCTTTAATTCCCTAGTTGTAGAACTGTCATTCGGTCAGGCTCCAGGTGGTTGTGGATGACAGTTGTTCTGTACTTTAGTTGTAATTTTGATATGGTAGTGGGAGGATGCCAGTATTGTAATTACCTATGTCACCGTCTTGGCCACTATTTATCTTGACTAGAAATGTCACATATACAGGTATGAGTTTGACTTAGACATCATTTCGGTGTGTAGTTTACCAATAAAGAATCCCATAAAATACCATATCAGACCCGGGGACACTTTTCAACAAAGAAAGTGTTGTGGTCAGATGTGACCATGGAAAACATCAGTTCTATCACTTACCATACCCAGAAGCTTCTAACCTGATAGACATAAAGATTAGCCTGGTGCAAATGAAACACTAGTTCAGAGATGATACCTAGTAAGAAGAGAGCACCGTCCTCCAGGATGCACTATCTGCATTACATCAAAGAAGATTAAATGCTGTTTTGTTTACAACAGGGAGACTACAACAGGAAGTCCAGGGATATATGAGTGGAAGCAGAAGTGGGTTCTCTCGTTGTCACTCTCAGTGAGCCCCTTGGAAAATTTACACTTTTTATCTGCACAACCCTGGGATCTGTATGTTTACAATTTTCGGTTTTCAAGGGGGAACACTTCCACTGAATGAGATAACTGAAGTCCCATTAAACCTGAGACTATAATCGTCATGTAGTCACTAGGGCTCTTTGTGCTATGTGACAGGCAAGAAAAAGGAGTCACACTACTGCCAGGGGTAATTGGCCCTGATCTTTGGGTGGAGGTAGGGATGCTAGGAATTCAGAGAAGTGTATATTTTGTGGCCACGTGATCCATGGAGCTTCCCTTGGTACTCCCTCGCCCAAGGGACAAGTGCTACAGCAAAAGTCTAGGAACAGCCTGGAAACCAGGAACTCAGGCCTTTTAGCAATGAGGTTCTAAGTCACCTTGCCCTGTCGGCTATCTAGACCAGTGGAAGTGTAACCTGAGAACGACGAGAATTTAGAAAACACGATAAAGGAAGGCATGATGAGAATCAGCCGCTACACTGAGACCAGCTGCAGAGGTTGGGGCTGATGATTGTTCACTTCTTACAAGTTTCCCTAGGGAAAGAGGTGAACCAGAAGCAAGGGTTTGCTGTTATCAAAACTTATATGAAGCAAGGCGGTCTGGAAGATGCCAGGTGCGTACTGAAGCGGATACTCCTAGGGCCCACTACTCGGACTCACCTCGGGGCTGAGGTGCCCGTCACCAGCGGCGGAGGTGGCTCTCGGCCCTCTGTTGAAACCGGAGGCAGGTATTTCCCTAGCTGAGGACAAAATCCTTTCTCATAGTCCCCTTTCTTCCTCAGGGGATTGAAACGGTGGCTCGGTTCGGAGGTACAAATGTTCGTCTTCTTGCCTCAACAAGAAAGGGAATTTTAGATTCAGAGCTTCTTCTAATCTGTGGCTCCTGTTACCACTGCGTGTAGTTCAAATCTCTCCTTTGACAATTCCGACTGCTCTTATCCTTCATAATATTGAAAGCCCTTTCCAATCAGCCTTCTACGCGAATTTATCAGGGTCTCAGATTCTTATTCCTGGGAACCTGACCTGTGACAAAAACGTATGTATCAGTCTGGGTAAAGGCTAGGCTGTTACATCAAAGGGACCTAAACATAAAATGGCTTCAGTAACAGAGAATGTGTTATTTCTCTCTGATGTAATAATCTGGTCGGTCTGGGCTGGCAAGCAACTCTGCTCCCTGCCATTATTCAAGGACCCAGTGTCCCCCTATCTCATTGATTCCATGAGTGTTGCCTCATTTAATTTGCTGACGCTGTTTTCCCGCTGTGTTCCAGGCTATGGTAAGGGAGAAAAGAGCATGGGAGAGCACATGTCTATTAATTTAAAGCTCAGGCTTGGACATGGCATGCTTTTTCTGTTCATGTCAGGAGGACTTAGTCACCTGTCATATCTGGCTACTGAGGATGCTGGGAAATGTAGTTTCTAACGTATGTGCCTGGTCTGAACTTTGTTGCAGAAGAAGGAAAGAACAGGTTTTGGGGTAAAGTGCATCTAGTTCTGGCACGGAGGCTAGGGTGGGAAGCAGTGATCATTTCTTATATAAATGGAGTGCTGAACTAAGGTGTTAGAGTTTTTTTTCTGAAAAATTGTGGGGAGCTACCGATTAGGGCAGGGATTGGATAGTAAATGATTTTCAGCAGAGAGTTTTATTTTTAGCAAAGTTAAACAGCTATATGACTCTGGAAATACTGCTTTGCTATGGTATCTTTCATAAATAGATGTGATCTCTTGTCTGAACGTAGTTGATATTTCTGTTCCCTACCTTCTCCTCACCTGAGGGAAAAACGGTTATTGTCCTGTCCAAACAACTTTGGATGAGTTGTTCTCAACATCTTTTTGAAAGAAGAATGAACAGAACCATTTCTGTTAGCACAGAGGCCAGGCCTAACAGTGAGACTTGGTGCATTTACCAAAAAAGAAAGAAAAAAAAAAAAAGGAGAGTATCGTCTACTAAGAGATGCAAATGGGGTAATGGGAAGAAAGAGCACTAGAGTCCTTGGGTCTAGTCAAGAGCTCTGAGCTTGGCGTCTCCCTGACTCTGCCCCTAGATTTATGACTTCTCCCAAATCACTTGATTTCTCTGGCATTCACCTCCACATTAGGTTGTTTGACAAAATAAGCTAGAAATTTCCCTTCAGCTTAAAACTTACATTTGAATTGGCCTTAAAAGTGTAGTTTGGAAGCAGGGAAGTTGGAACTTAAGACATGGTTGTTGAATTTAATTAAATTTTTAATTTTAATTTTAGCAAAGTAAATAAATGCTTGACCTTCAGCCCACATGGGCAGCCCAGGCCCGAGTATCACAGCAGCAGCAGTAACAACAAACAACACTCTCACGAGCATCCTGATAACCTGTCTGAGGAGATGAGTTCTATCGATATTTTTATCTGCCTATTTCAGGTGCCGGTTCTGCTGAATGATGAGCAGAGGGAGCAGTCCGAGAGAACAGCCCCTGGGTGGCCAGTGGCCACCTGGAGTCTAACTCATACGGCACAAAACTTTCGAGATAAACAGTACCCAGTGGAACATCTAATGTATTCTTTTCCTCATAGTATTATGATGTCTATGGAAAGAGAATTACGAGAGAGAGAGATTGGTGTTTAGGAGCAAACCAAAAGTTTCTGGATTGGCCTTCAGCCTGGGCAGCAGAGAGCATTCTCAGTTTCATGCAGCTGCCTGGGGGGTGACAGACACATCTCCACTCTTTTGGGACTGGTTCAAAGAGGAAGAACAGTGGTTTCCTTCTGTGACAGCAGTGGCTGAAGGAGCTAGCGAGGGCAGGGATAAGGGACTGGGGCAGAATGCAATAAACCAAGCTGAAAATTCATCAGAACACCACAACTCACATTTGCAAAAAGAACCATGTGACATTCTATGACCATTCATGACCCTGACACCTCAGTTTCTACAGCTTAAAAAATAAAGTAGCACCTGCTAGAGGTTTAGTCTTAAATGACTTTAATAAACCTTAGCTGTTGGCTGAAGAGCAAGAATTCTACAGTTGTGATTAGAATCAATGGGTGGCAAGAAGTGTGCACATACGGGCAATGCTTTGATGGCAAATCCTTCCTTTTGAGATATTTTTGAAAGGCTGAGTTACTTATAAAGGTGTATTTCCCCCAGATTAGTGGTCACGTCAGCACTTAAAATGCTAGCAGGGGAAAGAGTCAGTATCATGTTTGTCTTTAAAACGGGAGACATAGGACACCTGGCCCTCTGTTAATACTGGGACACTGTACGAGAGTCAACTGGGGCACAATACAGTTCTTATTCTGAATCGGAATCCATCTGTACTCTACAGTAGGAAGACAAAAGAGGATTGTTAGCACTTAAAGGCACCTTGACAGAGTCATACCGCTTGACTCTTTTATTAATTGCCCCATCTGCTAAGTGAGAGCTCTCTGACACAGGTTGGTGCAGAACTCTTAAAGCCCTTAGTCTGCTTCCTATTGGTTCCACATGTGTTTGTGTTTGTTCTCAGTAGGCCCAGATTCCAGAGAGAAAATGAGCCGCTGCAGATCGATTGCAGTATCAGTCATGCAGAAGACATGGTGAAGCGTGCCATTTGATTTTGATCTAATTTTAACCCTTGCAAGGCGTTGCCCTGGCTTCTTGGCTTTGCTTTGCCTCAGTGTTCTTTCCTTTTTAATTTTTGTTTGAAGTGACAGACACTAAAGGTAGGAGAAAAGGCAGTACAATAATGCCCTCATTTTAGGAAATACAGCATTTCCCCTTTAAGTCATTCAGTCCTCAAAACCTTTCAGTTTCTGTCTGGGGTAGAGCAAAAACCAGAAAGCATTAATGGGGTGTGTGTGTGTGTGTGTGTGTGTGTGTGTGTGTGCGTGCGTGCGCGAGCCACTGTGAAAAGATATGCCTTGTTTATGTAGACAATGATAATTTCCAACAAAAGTACATTGACAGCGCTGGCAGAGTCTGGGCCTAAACTGACAAAAGACAGACCAACTGAACTCGATGGTTTACTTAGGCGACCATTCTCCCCAGTATGATTTGTCTTTGTCCTTCCCTTTCTTATTTTGTTTTAAAGAGATTCAGTGAGATTGAGTTAAGGATGTGGTGTCTATTTCAGCCCCAACTTTGCAATTTCCGCATTTAGCCTGGATTATGTTACAGCCATCATGATGCTGGGGTATTTTTCTATGTACAATTTGGAGATAGAAGAGAGAAACAGGAAAGGCGTGGTGTCTCCTCTGAAAGTTTTTACCCTGGGGTCTGGAGGTCACATGGGTGTGTGTGTGTGTGTGTGTGTGTGTGTGCGTGTGTGTGTGTGTGTGTGAGAGAGAGAGAGAGAGAGAGAGAGAGAGAGGGAGGGAGAGAAAGGGTGCTACTCAGTCAAACAAAGCTTTTGCTCCTTGATTATGCCCCTTATCTTCTCAGTAAGGATATTTGAATTCTCTGCTGTTCCTGAAACTCCAGGAACTAAAGATGAAGACCTTAGAGAGAGAAATGAGCCCTCATCTTACTACACATCTCACTGATGTTCAGGAATGACTTAGTACAGATTTCCTGTCAGCCCCCAAAATTTCATTTTCAGCCCTGTGCCCCTTGTTAAGATTCTGAGCTCTGCTCTGCTGATTTAAGCAGACCTGACCCTCTCCTATTCTGTCTTCCGGGAGGGAGAACTGTATCCCTCGGGACTTTTGCTGTCAGAAGCAAAAGTAGAAAACATAGTCCAAATTGGCTTATGTGAAAGGTGTTTTATAAGTTCACATGAAGGTATGGGACAGGGGTAGGGTTAGCATTGATCATGGCTGAATTGGGGGACTCCAAAGTCCCCAGGAGCTGGTCCATTCCTGTCTTTGACTTATCTCTGCTTTTTCTAAGTGTGGCTTCTTTCTCAGACTCCATATGTTGGCATGATGACTGCATTAGGTCCTTCCAATTTCATGTCCATCTCCTAGTAGCCCCAGAAAATGTCTCATTGGGTCTGGCTTAGCTTAGTTCACACGAGCAAACATGAACCAACCCTCTGGCCAGGGGAGGGCAGTTCTATGGCCAAGGCTGAAGTTACAGTGTTCTTGAAGCTGGAGTAGAAGTCAGCTTGAAGTCCATTTGGGAGAAGGATGTTTCTAAGAGAAAAATCTGGGTATTGTTATCAAAGGAAGAGGGAGCAGAGGCTGCCCGTCCAAACAACAGTCAACAATTGCCCATTGCAAGAGTCTTAGGTGTTTAAAGAGTGAAATAGTAATTTGGTCAATCAGCTACATAAAGTAAGTGTATATGGTAGGTGTGTACATGTACAGTGTGTGTGTGCTTGTGCACGCCGGTAAGCGTGCTGGCCAAACATGCTAACTTTGGAGGGAGAGGTCCTGGGTTCACTTCCTCATCTTTAGTAGTAACTAAGTTTTTGACTTTTTGATGAGTTACTTAAAATCTTGGATTGGTTTAGATTTATGCTACAAAGATGTGGGGTTGGATTAACAGTGTAATTTCTAAAGAAGTAAGTACTTTATTAAACTGCCTCATTTGTCTATTCCTGTTTACTCCTGCCATAAATAAAAACAATATTTCATGACAACTTAAAATTTGCTTAAAAATATTTGATGTACTGTCAGCTAGGATCTTGAGAATTGTCCAAAATTCTACTTTTTAAGTTAACCCTTGTGGTTCTGGAGAAACTGCTTTTCCTTCCCAGCTATATCTTCTCCATTGTCAAAGACCCTTCTTGGGAGTATAAGTTTCACTTAAGAGTACTCAGAGTGAATTTGTACATATTAAGAATGAGATGATTTGTCTTTTCAGTGAAAACATCTTTAGCTGTATTAAGCTTAGGCCCTGCCACAGGAATCTATTACCCCACAAAACTTTCACCTTCCCACAAACGTTTCAACAGCTGGGATGCAAAGTTACATTCAGAGACGAATGTGTGCACCACATTTACAGTCTGAAATTCAATCTTTGAACATCACTTGATTAGAATGAACATTACAGTGCATTGTAGTACTTTTTATTTTAATAGCAGCTAATAAATTTATGCCACAACTCACCCTCCCCAACCCCCAAAGCATATTCAGAAAAGTTTCAGTTAATGCCATTTTAACCAGCTGACATCTAAATATTTAACAAATGCTTTAGGTGCCCAGGGCATGTAGCACAGCCCAGTATTTACAAGGCTGGCACATGCACATATACACAGAAGTCACACACTTTTGTAGCTGTTGGAATCACATTTCTGTTTCTGTTCTTTAAAAAGTACTTCAGTAGATGTCTCTCTCAAGCACCATCTCTATGAAGTGGTTAGCACAGTTAAGTTACTAAAATGATTATAATTATTATATGATTTTAATTATCAAACGGTATCTTTGGTGATGTTAATTTTATTGGGCTTTTTCTTTTCCTGTAGAAAATCAACCATTTGGGCTATCTCACTGACCCAAAGACAGTGATTGAATTTATTATTATTCTTGCAAGTTAATCTGAGATAAATACATATGTTCTGTGGATGTTTACAAAGTTCTCCCTGAAAGCTCTGTGCACTCTAGCTGATGTGCCTTCTAATGGAGTGTGGCTCTTACTGAGGGGGCATTACTCCCCCCCCAGTCCTGCTGAGGCTGCTCTTGGTGCCCCCCTGCTCTCTGTCCCTCTTTTACAGAGGGTATGTCACTAACATAATACATAATTTTTATGTTGCTCATTGGGTTTATGATTCTTTGTTGGTCTCTCCCTGCCAGAATGTGAACTCCATGAAGACAGGGGTCTTTGTCTCTTTTGTTGAGTGAGGTACCCCAGGCATCTGGAGTATCATTTCTTTCTATCTCAAATGACATTAAAAAAAAATGAAATGGTACCAGCTTATAGTGTTTCTGGGATAACAGCAAGTCATTTTCAAGTGGAAGAGGGAATGAAATGCTGACACTGGCCAGCTCTCCTCTATGGCCGCCCTATGAACATGGGGAACATTTTCCTATGTTGCTGCACTGGGGAACAGGCGACTGTTCGGACCTGGGCCTGGTGAGGTTCAGGCCACTGAATGCGAAGACTGACTGCGCAAATTCCTGTGTCTTAAAAACTCCCTGGTGTAATGGTTGTATCGTGGGGACTGAATAGATAAAAGAGGAAAAAAGCTATTGTGTCTTTAATCACCCAGACCCAAAGCTTCTTTCGTCTGTGGCCATCGACCTCACCACTTCTTCCTGGGCAGAAGGCCCTCCTTCTTCCTTCTCCCAAGGCCCTCTGGTGCCTCTGTCCCTGCATCATCCCTGCACCAGTTTATCCGCATAGCAGCTGACTTGCATGTGACAAAATGCCAAAATAGTAGCCACTTAATCAGGTAATAGTTTCCTTTTTCTGACATAAAAATAATGCAAAGGTGGAGGGTTGGAATGGTGGCGCCATCAGTCATCAGGGATGCAGACCTCTGTCAGCTCTCCCATGTCTGTGTGGTCCTTGTCTTCACGACCTGAGCTCATGGCTGAACGTGAGTCTGCGTATCCATGCTCCCATCTGGGAAGAGCAAGGAAACATGGCAGGGGTAAAAGAAACCCCCGTGTAATGGTTGGCTGTAATTTCATGGCCAGAAGTTAGTCTTGTGGCCTTAACTGTCTATCAGGGAGGTCTGGAAATGTAGCTTTTCTGGATGGCCATGTATTTAGAAAATTTTGAGGTTTCTTTAACCAAGAAAGAAGGAAAGACTAGATATGGAGGCAGACAATTATTACATTCTCAGGCCAAACAACCTTTATAACACTAACTAGAGCTTGGGTTATTGTAAACACTTAATTATTGCCTCAGAAGTTTAGAAGCCAACTTGTTTTAAAGAGCGTTCTCTTCATTTTATTCCGTTGCTCAAATACTTTAAATAGTTCCCAATTAGTAAGTGGATAAGTCCAATATCACTAGCCTGGGATTTCAGGAAGTGGCATTGTAGGACAGAAAGAATTAGGCTTAGACCCCTTCCCCCCTTCCCCTCACCGGTGACAAACAAGAATGATTGCTTCTCATGCTTATGGTGTCGGCTGGGCGGCTCCTCTGTTGGTCTCACGTGGGCTCACTCCTGCAGCTGCATTTAGCTGGAGGGATGGCTGGGATAGAAAGTCCCAGATGTCCTCACTCATATCTGGCAGTGTACACAGGCTATTGGCTGTGGTGTCTCGATTCTCCGTCACGTGGCCTCTCGTCCTCCAGGAGGCTAGGATAGCTGCTTTATATTGTGGTTTCAGGGTCATGTTTCAATTGACAAAAACGACAACTGCAAAGGTCTCTTAGGACCTAGTCTTGGGAGTCATATAATGTCATTTCTGACACATTTCTGTCACAAGTACCTTACTGACTCAAAGGATGGAGAAACAGACAATGGTTTTTGGAAGGAGAGGTAAAGCATTGAAAAGAGGAATTCTTTCCAGAACATGTGAAATTTTTGGCCTTTTTTGCAGTTTACCACAGCAGCTATGCGATGTTAGACAAACCACTTAACATGGCTGAAACCTTACTTTCCCCATCTGGAAAAAGAGAGACAATAATTGCATCTAGGGTGTTTTGAAGAATAAGTGATGTCAGGCTGATAAAGTACCTAAAGCAAAGATAGCCAGTCAGTATAATTTTACCCTGCATTCAGAGCTCTCTCAAATTCTACCACACACCTCATCGCGTGAGAACTGCTCTCCTGCTCATCTCTTCAGGCTCCCTGAACCCCCACTGATGATCCCACTCAGGGCTTCTGCAACTCCTTTTACCCAAATGAGTTTTTCCCTTCACTTCTTGGCCCACAAAAGTGTACCCATACTTCAAGAATCAAGTCCCATTTCCTTCATCAAGCCTTGGCTCCTCTGACCATCTTGATTTCTTGGCTAATTCAATTCTAGCAGCCCTGGTGACTTATGCCACCATTTAGCCATTTGATTACGTGGCTTTCCATGACTATTGTATTGCCTCACAGAATTATTTTGTGTTAACACTCTTTGCCTTTTTAAACTGCATGTCACCAACAATGTTATAAACACTTATAGGCTGAAGACTGTAGGGCAGGATGATGAAATAGAAAAATGACTAGAGAGATTAATCACATGGCCCCAGTTTTAGTATTTAATGTGCACTAGATGAGTAGACATGAGGAAACCACTTAACTTTTCTGAACCCCAGTTTCAGAATCATTAAAATGATATTATTCTGGGTCTGGTTAGCCATGTTGTTGTAAATAGTTGATAAGATTATACATAGGAATGTTCTTTAGGCATTATAAAGGGTCACATAAATATTTGGCCTATTGTGACAAGTTTAATGAACACTCATTGAATAAATACTAAATACACATGAGCTATGGAAGACTAGACATATTGAGTTTATTTGTGCAAGAACATGGATATTCTTTTAATTTGTGCCCCCAAAGGAAACCAGAATGCCATGGTTTTGGCAACATCGATTTGATGGGTTCTGGTTGAGTGACTCTATCATGTACAATTATAATTTTATTTTTCCATATAGCTCAGCATGAGAAGACATGCGCAGCAGTCCAATATTTTCATAAAATAGTTTCTGTTCAAAGTTTCTATCAGAGGTAACATTTTGGAGGAGCCTAAATATTGGTCAACTGTTGCATAAGTGAGATGTTAATGTGGTTACAATAGACTTAACTCTTAAACACAGAAGAAGAAAGTTGGGTTTTGCACTACATTAAGTCCTCCCATCCTTCTCTAAGGCAGGCAGATTAAGTCAATCAGGGTGAGGTTAGAATTGAAAAATTGTAACTTGGCAGGCTCCATGTTGACCCCCCCAAATCACCTGTTTGTACTAATTTTCAGTATTTCCAGGAATATAGAGCTCTAGACTTTTTGTGTCTATCACATGGTCATCTTGCTGTTGAACACCAAACTCTCACTGAAATGTGAGACTTTTCTATTTTTGTTTTGTTTTTCCTCCTCCTTCTCCTTCTTCTCCTCCTCGTCCTTCTTCTTCTCCTTCCTTCTTCCTTCTTCCTTCTTCCTTCTTCCTTCTTCCTTCTTCCTTCTTCCTTCTTCCTTCTTTCTTCTTTCTTCTTTCTTCTTTCTTCTTTCTTCTTTCTTCTTCTTCTTCTTCTTCTTCTTCTTCTTCTTCTTCTTCTTCTTCTTCTTCTCCTCCTCCTCCTCCTCTCTCTCTTTTTTTGCCTAAATTGGAATGGTGAACAGCTGGTCAGTGTCATTTTTATGACACTTTTCCTCTACTGGATACAGTTGATAAGCTGTCCCTCTTATTTTCCTTCATCCCAGCTTTTTTAACCTTCTTAGAGAGGTCCTGTGTTTCTTTCCAAAAATCATTCTTCTTACCACTCTCAGGGCTCAGAGAATCAGGCCTCAAACTGTACAAAAAGATCAAGTAACTCCTGACCAATGTGGATAATAACATTTTTCCTTGTCTTTCCTTTGTGATACTGATTGTAATATGACTTGGCATCATATAGCTTATTGTTGATTCAAATTCACATCATGTACTATAGCATATTTCTTTCTTTAAAAATGTTTCTTCAATATTTTTCTTTACATACTTAAAAGTAATGCACATTTATTGTTTGATATTTGGAATCTATACATAAGCATATAAGAACAAATAAACATTACATACAACCCCCCTGTTTGGGGATAGGCCCTCATAAAGATACTAGCTTCAAAGTCTTCAGGGCAGAAAAAAATTGGTCTTCTCATCACTTTCTGGCAGGGTTGCCCTCAGTCTGCCAGGGTCCCCTCTCTACTCCATAGGGGCCTAGCTGTAATCTAAGTTAGAGAACCATGGACCTTGGTAGTGGAAAAGTGGACTGACAAGAAATTGAGCATTACAAAGAGAAAAAGATATTAGATCAAATTCTGCAAATGTTGGAAAATGAATATTTTCTCTGCTGAGAGATCTCATACATATTAAATGAAAAAAAATCATATACTTGTTAGAAGTGTACCTAGAACATAGTAAGAGCTGAATTAATGTTAATTATTATTATTTTATTTGCAATAGCTATTATTCTTATAGCTGTCATCATAGTCTTTGTCATCATCATCATTAAATGTTTCCTATAAGACTGGGTCTGGCTGTAGACGCTGGGACACTATAGTAGATCCCTGTGCTCCATGACCTCTTGGTATGGTAGGAGTGACAGACATGTCACTTTGTAAGTGTAGTTTCCAGTAGATCTAAAACAGAACAAAACACACACACACACACACACACACACACACACACACACAAACCTACACCTCTATTAGCTTCTCAGCTACCTTAAAATACCTAGCACCAGCCTCAGCTAAGTAGAACATAACCAGTTTTTTTTTTAGCTACCCTATGGTCCCTGCCCTCCCTCAATAATTTACCCACTTCATATTTCATTATCTCTGTCATCATTTCATGGCCATCAAACATTTACATAAAGTAAAGAAGCTATTCAGGGACCTATGTTTTTAGTGTTGTCTGTCATCAACTTCACTCATTCAAGAAGGAGGCTCTTCCCTTGTTTACCCACTTCTGATGACTATAATTCAGAAATGGGCCATGACTCTCATGGCATTTGCAATCTAGCATTTGGGTTTTTTGTTTTTTTTTTAATGACAGCAAAATAAATAGTGGAACTTGTTAAAGCAACAAAAAAGTTAATCAAGCTGGTTGTCAACTTTAAGACATAGTTTGCATTTGTTGCCCCTGGTTTGGCATCCTCCAAATTACCCCCATGTGATTTGGTAGACCTCTTTTGAGAATTTTCTGCATTTTAAACCATTTCTATTCTTATGGACATTTGAAAATTTGCACAGATCAACAGAAATGCAGCATGCTCTATGCTCTGTCCTTCCTTCCATTCAATTATATTAACTATCATATAGTACAAATCAGGAAATTCCATCAAGGGAGGAAGGGTCTTGACCTTTAGGGAGATAGCTGAAGAATTGAAAGAAAATCCACATTTACTTGATGGTAAACTCTTCTCTCTTGCTCTCACTCTCTCTCTCTTGCTGTTTCCCTTGGGGTCTGTCTGTGTTAGTACATTTATGAAAAGTGGCCAGTGGTGGGATAAATGACCAGAGAATAGTTTAGCACTTACATGTATTTAATTCACTTTATATAGAGAGTTAGTCATGTCTATGCACACATATATTGTTCTACTTGATCCCTACCAATTAATAGCTGATAATTTCTGGACTCTACTCTGCAAATGAGAAAACTTAGATGGAAGAGGATGATTTGCTTGCCAAGGTCACACAGCTACTGGGGGAGAAGAACCAAGGTCGAAACCACGTTTGTCTCAAATCCTAAGCTTGTGTTCTCTTTACCCTAGTAGGCCCCTTCTCCAGGAAGCAGAGCCTGAATCTTACGGAGGGTCCTGTCTCTTGCATTTTCTAGTGTGGTGGTTTTGTGCATAGAAGGTGCTAAGAAAATATGCATGAAAGAGTTTTGAACTAAAAATAGGGAAACGTGTTTTAAAATAAATCCATTGACGAGGCATCCCAGGAATTGAGAAAGCTAGTACCATGGGTGAGAAAGTCCAAAGCAATTATATCTGTGAGTGTCAAAATTGTGTCGTGTGTTTTCTTTCTCTGCCGAAGGAGAGGGCTGTTTACAGTACGGGAGATTACTCAGGTCTGTACCAAAGAGCTTGTTAAGGGTGACAGACAGGTCTGTTGCGTGCATGTGTGCTCCAAATTAGATGAATGGTGAAATTATGAAGCAATCAAATGGCAAAGCTTTTAGCAGACTACAGTGCATTGCCCTTTTCTGCTACCCCTAGGCCTGTTAGCATAAAAGAGGCTATAAAGATAAAGTGTACAATGTTATTCAAGTCTCTGAGCGCAGCAAACATAGGCAGCCGGCAATTTATGGCAAGCATCTTCATGGCTGCTCAAAGCCACTTGGCCTCCCCCACACGCTGAGTGAGCCCCACTTCTTTTTCTCCTTGCCTGGACAATCTGAGGGACAAATGTGAATAGAAAGAGGAGAGAGAAACACCTAGCTCATTTTGAACTTACCTCCTTCTCTCTCTCTTCACAATCTGCAGGGAAAAGACAGGCAGGTGGGAAAAACTTCAGCCTGGCACGGAGGAGTAAGTGACAGGAAGAGCGTTCTCAAGGCTCTCGGGTCAGAGAGGTTTGTTATCCTGAGAGAAGTCAAAGCTTCAAATAAGGGAAAGGAAGAAGGCGGGCGGTTTGTTTCCACCTCTAATGAATTCACCAGGAAGGAGAACGGCTTCTCTTGACCTCTGTTGGGTAAGGAAAGGAAAGCCCTTGTCCTCATTCTGGGGGTGAGGGGAGAGGGGCTGGGCAACCCTCTCTTGTAGGCATTTTCGGTGGGGATTGAAGGACAGTATCTATATATCTTTTTTCTTCATGAGGGTGGAATTCAGAAGCCCAATATGTAAATGAGAAAGCTGCAAAGCTTCTCTGTCTGAAGGAGAGAGTGTGGGGTAGGAGGTCCTAGAATCCCACCCTTCCAGCCTCCCCCACCCCACCCCCCTCTGTGGGTCTTGGAAGATAGGCCTTAGAAATCCCAGAGCTCTGGTGAAAGCTTCAGCACTGGAATATTTGATGTGTGTGTGTATGTTTTTACTTTTTGCCAATCCAGTAAAAGTCATTACCCACCCTGCCCCAAATCTTCTTGTTTCACCCAGTTTACACATTTTAATGTTGCCTTTGCAGGAGCTGGTGGCACACATATGGCTGAGCAGCCTGGGCTGAACTTGATCTTGTTATACAGGTCTGACAGGTACAGAAACAAAGACGTTGCAAGGTAAAGTGACAGCTAGGATGTGCCAGAGCTGGGGTCTGACACCAGATCTGTCTGATCCAGAACCCATGCTCTTCTCTTAAAGATGATAATCTACCCCCAGAACAGACGGTTGGTCTGTAGTTTTGAAAAATGTCCTCTCTGCACCTTTGGACATCTTTTCTTGGGAGGGGAAATGGTGAGATTGGTCAAGATGAGGTCTAAGGTCCTTTCCCCTCTAAGGTTCTAGAGTTGTGTATAGTTTATGGTTTGAGCTAATACAGTTTAAGCTAATAGTCCATTTAAAAAGAAGGGAGCTTTTTTTTCCCCCAAAATATCTATGTATGGTTTAGACATTGAGATTCTTTAAAAAAATTTTATTTTTTAATCAGTTTATATTCAATATTATTTTTTAGTTTTTCTGTACAGCATAGTGGTTAGACAATCATATACTTTACAAAGTGGTCCCCCCAATATTTCAAGTGCCCCCCCTGTTGCCCTACATAGTTATTGCAGTGTTACTGACTATATTCCCTACGCTATTCTTCACATCCCTGGAGCTATTTTACTATTTTGGAACTACCGATTTGTAGTTATTAATTCCTTTACTTTTTTCCCAGACCCCCAATCTCCCTTCCTCCTGGCAACTATTCTGTATCTATGAACCTGTTTCTATCATGTTTGTTTATTTTGCCCTTTCGATTCTACATACAAGTGAAGTCACTTCTTTCTCAGTCTGACTTATTTCACATAGCATAACACCCTCCATGTCCATTCATGCTGTTGCAAATGGTAAGATTTCATTCTTTTTTATGGCCAAGTAATATTCCATTGCATATAGGTACCACAGGTTTTTTAAATCCACTTGTTTATTGATACCTACTTGGCTTGCTTTAATAGTTTAGCTTATGTAAATAATGCTGCAATGAACACAGGGGTGCATATGTTCTTTTGAATTAGTATTTTGCATTTCTTCCGAGATAGTTCCATTTGTTTATTTTTTCTTTTCCTTGCCCAAGGTAATATAACAGAAAAAATATTGCCAAGAGAAATGTCCAAGATTTTTACTGCCTATGTTTTCACCTAGGAGTTTTTGGTTTTGAGTCTTAGATTTAAGTCTTTAATCTATTTTTAGTTTATTTTTGTAGGTGGTGTAAGAAGGTGATCTGATCTCTCTCTCTCTCTCTTTTTTTTTTTTTGCTTGCATCTGTTCATTTTTCCCAATACCACTTATTGAAGAGACTGTCTTTACCTATTAGATGTTCTTCCTTCCTTTGTCATATATTAATTGAGCATATAGGCATAGGTTTATTTCTGGGGGTCTATATTCTGTTCCATTGATCTATGTGTCTCTTTTTATGCCAGTACCATGCTGTTTTGGTTACTATGGCCTTGTACTATAGTTTGATATCAAGGCAGGGTGATACTTCTAACTTTATTTTTCTTTCTCAAGATTGCTATAGCTATTCAGAGTCTTTTGTGGTTCCATATAAAATTTTGAATGATTTGTTCTAATTCTGTGAAAAATGCTAGGAATTTGATAGGAATTGCATTGAATCTATAGATAGCTTTGGGTAGTAGGGACATTTTAATGCTAATTCTTTTTATCCATGAACATGGTATCTGCTTCAATTTATTTGTATTTTCTTTCTTCAGTGCCTTATAATTTTCCAAGTACAGGTCTTTTTATCTTCTTGGTTAAATTTATTCCTAGGTTTTTTTTTTTACATAATTTTAAGTGTGATTGTTTTCTTATGTTTCCTTTCTGATAGTTTATTAGTGGCATATAAAGATGCAAATAATTTCTTAACATTTATTTTGTATTCTGCTACTTTACTGAATTCATTTATCAATTCATCTTTTTTTTTTTAGTAATCTTTAGGGTTCTCTATATGCAGTATTTTGTCATCTGCAAATGACAGTTTTACTTCTCTTTTTCCAATTAAGATGTTTTATTTCTTCTTGTCTAATTTCTGTGACTAGAACTTCCAGTATTATTTTGAATAAGAGTAGTGAAAGTGGGCATCCCTATCTTGTTCCTGATTTTAGGAGAAACACTTTTAGTTTTTCCCTCATTGAGTATGATGTTAGCTGTGGTTTTGTCATATATGACCTTTTTATGTTGAGATATGTTCCCCTACACCCACTTTGCTGAGTGTTTTTATCATAAATGGGGGCTGTATTTTATCAAATGCTTTTCCTGTATTTGTTGATATGATCATATGGTTTTTATCCTTCATTGTGTTCATGTGGTATGTCACATTAATTGATTTGTGGATATCAACCCAGCCATACATCCTAGAAATAAATTTTGCTTGATCATGATTTATTTTATTTTAATGTATTGGTGGATTAGGTTTGCTAATATTTTGTCAAGGATTTTTGCCTCTATGCTCATCAAGGATATTGTCCTATAGTTTTTTTTTTCTTTGTAGTGCCTTTACTTGACCATATCTAGTTTTAAAACTAGAATAATGCTGGCTTTGTAAGATGAGCTTGGGAGTCTTTCCATTTCTTGCATTTTTTGAAATAGTTTTGGAAAGAGAGGTGTTAGCTCTTCTTTGAATGTTTGGTAAAAATTCACCTGGGAAGCCATCCGGTCCATGACTTCTGTTTGTTGTGAGTTTTTTGATTACTACTTTGAGTTTGTTGGTTGTAAACAGTTTTTCAGATTTTCAAATTCTTCCTGATTCAGTTTTGGGTGGCTTTATATTTCTAGGAATTTATTCACTTTTTCCAGGTTGTCTAATTTGTTGTCATATACTTATTTGTAATATTTTCTTACAATCCTTCGTATTTCTGTTGGTTGTTACTTCTCCTCTTTCAATTCTGATTATTTATTTGAGTTCCCTCTTTTTCTTGATGACTCTGGTTAAGGGTTTAGCAGCCTCCTTTATCTTTTCAGAGAAACAGCTCTTGGTTTCATTAATCTTTGCATTGTTTTTTAGAGTCTATTTTGTTTATTTTTACTCTAATATTTATTATTTCCTTTCTTCTAGTCACTTTGGGCTTTTTTTATTATTCATTTTCTAGTTCCTTTAGGTTTAAGGTAAGATTATTTATTTGAAACTTTCCTTGTTTCTGAAGGTAGGCCTATATTCCTGTGGATTTCCCTTGGAGCTGCTTTCACAGTCTCCCATGTATTTTACTTTGTTGCATATTCATTGTCACTTAGGTATCGAGAATCTTCAGACTGTGGTCCATAACTAGGAGTTTTTGCATGATTCTTTTTACAGATCACTTATGATACAAAACCATGTGAAACAGCGGTCCCCAACCTTTTTGGCTCCAGGGACTGCTTTTGTGGAAGATGGTGAGGTGGGGGGACAGGAAGAGGAGCTCAGGCGAGCTTCACTTGTGGCCCAGTTCCTAACAGGCTGTGGACAAGTCCCAGTCCATGGCTTGGGACCCCTGATGTAGAAGATCTTTTGTTCCTGTCTGTTCATATCTCCTCTGTGTCTAGACACTTTATAAATTTGGTCTGTGGCTATTTGGAGGCTGTTTTATAGGGCTTATTAGAAATAACAGTCAAACACTTCGATGTGATGCCAAGCCCTGCTTATGTAGGAGCCCTGTCAATTTGCAGTAGCATATTGTTAACAATGGATCCATCTTGACTGCCTTATCTGCCCAGGAAGGATGGGTCGTTCCTGACACAGCACTATCCCAGGACAACATGAATAATTCAGACTATCATACAGATGTTTGGCCCACAGAACAGCAAACTGCAGGATACTTGGTAACATCTGTTTTTTTGTAAAGTCCCTCCTCCCATTCCATTGTCTACATTTCATAAATCCACATTTAGAGTACACTTTGGAATTTGATAGGCCCAGTGGAAGTGTGGGAGACGATAGACTTTAGGGTCTAGTTCCCTCCCCCACCCTACCATAGTTGGAGGAGAGGAACACTGATTACTGTTGAACTTAGCTGTTTGCTCCCAAGAAACAGTGATTCATTTATAAAACTGTGTGATTTCTCTTGCAGAAAAAAACAAAACCAAACTCAACTGCTATTTTTAGAGACTTTTTTTTTTTCAAATGAAAGGGCTCTGAAAGTAAACCTACCCAACCAGGAAGACTATCCTTGAGCTTTCCAAATCTATCCACTAAAGTAGGAATTTGAAAGCTCCACCACAAATTGCTTTTCACTTCAACCAGGATGCTTATTATGATCCCCTGGCTCCACTCTGCTCTCCTATTACTTACACATGAATTTAGTTACCCTGTATTTTAATTACATGTGTAGAGCAAGTTTTATTTCTCTTCTTTGAGTCAACTCATCAACTTCACAGAGATCACCAAAAACCATATTGTTCTTAAAATAGCCTTTGCCTCCTTTCCTTGCAGTGATACCAAATGACACTCTCTCGACCCAACCTTGGCTTGTGTTAGTGCATTAGGATCCCGGCAGGCGTGCTCTTCCAGGCTACCGTGTAGTCTGAGTTAAGCTCGTCCCTGGTCATGGAACTCGACGCCTAAAACACACCGTCAGAGACTCATGGTCAGCAACAGGCCCAACCTGAATTTCAGTGGAATCCTTTGAACCCACAGGTTACCGGTGTTTCATTCAGAGTCCTGGGCATGGGGGTGGTGTTTATTTTGCTTATTAGCTATGATAAAAAAAAAAAAAAGACACAAGGATTTCACATGTTTACATCCCACAGGTATCTTATTCCCTTTGTTCTATACCATCATTTTGCAGTTTGAAATCCACAAGATGTGCCTTTTGTAGTTATATGAGAATTGTGATTTTGGCTGACTTGAAAGTCCAGTCACAATATTACACATCACAGAGAGCTTCACATTGAGAAACTGTGCAAAGAGAACACTAGGTTTTACAACGGGGTTGTACTGTTACAATGACCCTTTCCCCCCTTTCTGCTCAAGCTTATTTGATTGCAATGGGAAGCAATATAATAAAAATATAAATCAGCCTCTGGGCCATAAATAACTGCTTAAGTCTTCCTCCTGCTCTCCTAAAACTACAGAAGAAGAATATCATCCCTCCAGAAGATTGTTGATAAGTCAGACACCAATGATAATATTTCAGGTGACATGGCCATAAAGTATAAATCCTGAATGTTTTCCTTCCTGAAATTTCACTAATTGTAACATAATTCATGAACATAATGTTTTAAAAAATTCACATAAACAGACTGGCTCAAAGGGCTATTTTAATAAAGGAGTAATATCACATTCCTGTATTATTTTAGAAAGCAAGCATTATTGACCCAGCTGAGTGTCATTGATGGGTAAGAGGCTGGAGTTCTCGAGTTCAGGGTTCTGAGGTGTTTCTCTACTTCACTGTAGCTCTCTGGGGTGCGAACATGATGGTGTATATCTCAGACAACCCAGGAGTCGTAATGAAATAATTTTAAACTGGTGGTGAATCTTGGAATTTATCTTCATGTCACTATACAATTGGACAGAAAGAGGTAAGTTCAAGGGGTCCTTTTTACATCGGTGTTCCTAAGGCCAGATCACCCGCAAGACTGGTCTGCAACTTCCCTCCTCTGCCTCACCCCCAAATCCAGGACTTTGACAACTTGTTTGGTTTGTGTGTATGTGTTTGTGACTATTTCCAAAACTATGGGTCTGCAATGGTAATTCTTACTGCTTTGGGAACAGGAATTCAGAATGAAAACAGATGTTTTAAAATTCATGTGTTTGACAATAATTTTTCTTTAAAATAACTATAAAGTCCATAGCTCAATGTCAGAGAAGCCCATAGCAGTGGTTCTGATGGAAAACACTTGGGTATTTCTCTTCTGGTGTATCATGGCAGCAGAACTGTTGATGATACCCAAAGATGAGTTGAGTTATGGCCCTTAGTTAAGTAACTGGTTATCTAGTTTTCTTTTCCCTGAGATTTGTTGAAAGGTCTCAGTTAAATGAGCATGAAGGTTTCCAGGTATGCATGTGAGGTATGTGGAGATTGCCCACTGTTCGGAGAAGCGCAGACTGGAGACCATATGTGCAGTAAAGCTTGAGCTCGTGTAGTGTCCTTGGCTGGAAATTCTGGGTCAGGGCCTTTTCCTTTTGTGGTCGCTTGGTTTCTAATTTTGGTTTCTAATTGTACCAGCCAAATTACCACAAGACCACAGCTGGAAGGTGGCATTTAGACAAAAAGAAGTAAGTCTGTCGTGACCTCCCCTTCCTGTTAGATAGATTAAACACTACATTATATATTAGCCATAGATTTTGAACTCGCGAAAGAGCTTATATGTCATGTATTTTATTTCCCCCGATTCCCCTCCGTAGTGCTCATTAACCAAAACATTCAAATTTTATGGATGAGGAAGAAATTCAAAGAATCAAAATTATCTGCTTAAGTTAAAGCAAGTAGTTTTTGCTTTTGTTTTTCTTTTTAAAGGATCAAAAGCTGGAAAGTACGGTTCATGCAGTTTCTCAGGGCGTTGGTTTTCTCACATGTAGTGAGAACCTAGAATATTTGTGTGAGTTCTTCTAGCACTAAGTTACTGTGGTTTTTTAGGTTGGGGCCTAAGAAAACCAGACTGAGTTTGGGAAGAGAAAAAAAAAAGCAAACCATAGGGATAACTGTATCGAAGTAAGACATCTTAATGATGAAAGTGAAGAGAGGCCTGAAAATAAAGCCCTGAACTGAGCCTTTTAAAAAGACATGAAGCTCAGGAGAAGTAGGTTTGTTTCTTTTCCTTAGAAAATCTTGGGGTGAGTTATCAAGATATTTAAGGAAAGAACTGAAGACATGGAATGGGGGCGGGGGTATAAAGAGACTAAAAGGTAATGTAAAAAAAAAAACCACATAGCTTTTTGTTAGAAAAATAAAATTGAATTATAAACTTGATTAATGGAGATTAAGAAAATATTTTTTGATCCTCAGTTGAAATATAGAGAGAACATTGCTAGAGTGAAATTTTATTTTGTTCAATGTCTTCTCAGGATTTCTATTTAAAAATGCTGAAAGTACAGGATGAAATATGACCTAATTCAGATGTAATAGGTGACCAGAAGGGTATTTCTTGGGGCTATCATTTGAATAATTATGAAATGTTTGATACTGGAGAATAAGTTGGTAAAGTAATTTGTAAAACTTATAAAAAGTTTGTGTACGCATTATTTTTTATGCTGGCCAGCCTAAGGTCAGGGTACATAAGCAAAAAGATGCCTCACACCCCTCCCCTCCCCAGTCTAGTCACACTCGATTGGTTCTGTATGCACCATGGGACCAATAAAATCAGAGAATAAGGTAAAACAAGGAGGAATATTACCAACACGTTGAGTAATAGGAAGCTTAAAACACTCTAGTTAAATTGTGACAAAACCCAAATACGTAGCAGTCTTTACTTATGAGACATATTTTCCTAAATCAACGTATCACCCCATGCCCCCACTCTTTAAATGTCTGACCTAGTGTTTTAATATAAGCTTGGAATGGGCAGACATGTGTAACATTGCAAACCTCAATCCATACACCTCTCGTCCTGATACTTCTGTGTGAATGCAGATGTTGGTCATTTGTCATCTATAGCCTCTATACTCCAAGCTTTGCTTACATTAATTTCTTTACCATTCACAATAATTTGTTGGATAAGTATCCTTTTCATTTTGTTGAAGACACTGAGGCTCAGAGAGTTAGTGTAACTTGTTTGAGGTTACTTAGTCGCTAGGATTTGACTTAAAACATGCATGACTCCAAAATATTCACACTTTTCAAGTCACTCTTTGGAGCTCAGAAAATCCAGCAAAGACTATGAACCATTTATCAACCATTTTCAAGGTGTCGAAGACATTTCCAAGCAAAACATTAACTCGTCTTTGAAGCCATTCTTTAGGGAGCTGTTTATTGTTGGTCACTCAAGAAACATTTTTCTTCTAGTAAAATTATTTCTTCTGTGGCCTCATGTCAAGAAAACCATATAAATGAATATGGCCTTATTCTGCTAGACAGGTCCCCTGGAATCTTTTGAATCCATTAGTTGTTACATATGTGGCTGTAAAAATGTTTAGAAGAATAAGCAATTAAATGTCGTAACAGTTATTTTCTTAACCTGTGGTTAAAATCAGCAACATCACAACAAAACCTCTGCAAACTGGAGTTGGTATAATTAGAGGAATAGTCTTCAACTTTCGTGTACATTCTTTTTAAGTAAGGAACAAGGCATTAAAAGTCCAATACCTGTAAATTGTATTTGACTGCTGAGGTTTTGTACCCAAAAGCTGACAAGCAGGGATCTGAGAAAATAATAGATTGAGAGGTGCTGAAATGTGAGTTATCTTCAAAGGCATTCTGCTGTATGTTAGGAGGCCGTGCATTTGCTGAGATAGCTCCTCCAGTTGCTGATAAACTCAGGAAAGAGGAAGAAACATACATACTCTCTCTGGCTTCACAGCCTGACTTAGGACCAGAGCTGGAATTCTCCCAGCCAACTCCCTCATTTGAGAGATAATGCTTGGAGAGGGAAAGCAGGTTTCCCAAAGCAATACAGTTAGTTAATGGAAGAGCTGAGACTAGAAGCCAGAACTAATGGAGGCCCCTCTCAGTGTTCATTTGGGTTAGTGTGGTGTAGGGATCCAAGGTTGAGAAAGCGTGGGCAAGGAATGCGAATAGCTTGTGATTTGAGGGCCAATCTAAAGCAGATGCAACTGAACTAACAAGTTTATAACAAGTTTCAGTGCCGCTAAATTAGAAGGGGCTAAATCATTAACCTTGCAAATAGAAATTTATAAGCATTGACTAAGTTTGACCTTAAGCCAATCACTTCTTTCCATTTCCCCTTGTCCCAAGAACACACTCACATATGCATGCACACATGCCCACAAAGTGCCACTTCAGGCTTCTCGCTGTGAAAACATGAGTTAGAGAAGCACTGCAGGAAGTGTTGATGATTTCCTCATAAATTGTGTGTTTTTTTTAAATGAAAAATAATTTGGTGTAATTGCTCATTTTGCGGAAAAATAATCTTAAATGATGCATAAATAAGAGGGCTTTGCTTACAAATTAGAACTGTCACAGGTTAATTGTCTCCCATAGCTTGGAAATAGCAAAACCTCTATTTACTCAGAAGACAGCGTAGAAGACATTAGTGCTGCTTCTGATGCTCTCATTGCCCCCCTTCCCCTGGGCACATTTGAGGATTTCCTCTCCACCCTCTATAGTTAGCCTTGGCCATCATAAGACTCACCTTGGACATTGAAGTGAAAGACAAAATACTATGTGTCACTTCTGGGACACTTAAGGGCCAGTGTGTGAGTGAGTTGCTATTCTTCTTCCTCCCTGTGGCATGGACCAATGGCTGCTTCATTAGCCCAGGACCCATTGAATTGACATGCCACAGAGCAGAGTGTCAGTCAACCAGGGATGGACATAGAGTATGAGGGAGAAATAATGCTTTGTGGCTTTAAGCCACACAGGTTTGGGGATGGTTTGTTACCATAGTACAGTTTAGGCAATCCTGACTACTGGTGCACTGTGGGTAGGCTCATATTTTTCCATAAGATGACATGTTTTCAGTAAATGTCTAGTGACTAATTGAAGTTTCCACATATCTGTTGAAAGAATGGGAGAGGTCAAGAGTTGGTTGTCTCACTGTGCCCAATAAAAATTGCATAATCAGAATATATTCTCCTCTTTGGATGGTGCCTTAATTTTTAAAGCCCTTCCTCAGAAATAACTCTTTAATCATATACCTGTGAGACAGATAGGTTGGGTGATATACCATTTTGCCCCTCAGACGAAAAAA